>CAUYQU010091130.1:0-44925 GCA_963574635.1 Cheracebus regulus
AATAGTAGCTTACCCCGACCACGTCCTGTTCCCGCACAGCCTCACTCGCTATAAAAACCCCCGCCTCAGGAAGTCAAGCGCGACTTCTTTGGCCCGTTTCCCCTGACCATAGAACCTCGCCCAGGAGCTGAATAAACTGGATTTTAATCTTTCTTATACTAGCCTCAGTTTCCTCACTTTAAATTCGACAATAAACCTTACATTATGTAACAAATAAATTCCTATAAACATAAGCTCCCCTGCCCCTCTCCAGTGGCACAATCTCTGATTTGCTATCCTGGCTGCAACCTTCATTGCTGAGTAAACTCTTATGTAAACCTTAATAATGAGATTCGAGCAATATTAATAAATATTGGGTTATTTGGGTGCAAAGTTTGAGGATGGCGACCTGGTAGGACACAGACCCCAAAAGATGGGGGTCAGTGCTTCGAAATGGAGAAGTTTGAGGGTCGTTTATATAGGCAAGGTCTGGGAAGCTTAAGAGGATGTCAACGTTTTCCATAGAAGATTAACGCATAGTTACAGCAATTTGATTGGTTTTAGGCAGTGTTTCTTTTTGGGAAGGGTCTATTTAACATTCCACATTAAGGTGATTTATCTTATTCAAGGCGCATTTTATCTCAAATGCCATCTGGTCCGAGCTGGGAACAAGAAAATAAGGGAGTGAATCCATAACAAAAGGTCGGCAATTAAGAGGTCGGGCTTCGTGATCCAGTCTCCAAAGTCAGCCTTCCTCAGGGACTTTCAGAATCCCCAAATGGACTATCCACTTTCTTTCACACTTATTTGCCTCTGACCTGTTGATTCCTCCCTTTTTTCCTTTTCTTTTTATTGAGGGTTAACAATCTCTTGAGTGCACGCTTTCTTCCATGCGCTTTACAGAAAAAAATTGGTCCTGAGGCCAGCAGCAACAGTACGTCTCAGAAACTTGTTAGAAATGCAAAATTTCAGCCCCACCCCAAATCTACTGAGTCAGCAGTTTTGCAGGCGCTGCTCAATCCCTTTTTAACATGCCCTCAGGGTGATTCAGGTGCACGTGAAAGATAGAAGATCGCTGCGCGAGATTACCGCGCCGAGCAGGTAAAAGCGCTCTGCAAGGTCGGGTGCTATCAGTGGGCCGGGCCCGCAGCTCCTCTGGGTGGCACTAGGACCGCGGCGGCCCGGCCCTCGCAGCCACCGCCTCCGGCGCGAGGCGGAGCCCAGCTGTTCCTGGATCCCGGGCCTAGCTCCTCGACCCGCCCCTGGAGGCGGACCCCACTTGACTTAAACTCTGGGGCCCGGGAGGCTGCTGGTTTTCTCCCTGCTTGTCGGGTGGTCCTCTCCATTGGTCGGTAAGTGCGAGGCGAGCACCCCGAGGTCCCCCTTCGCCTTTTGGGGCCCGGGCGGGGCGGGGGCCGGGAGCCCGAGGCGCTCGCGGCTGGGGCCCGCACGCGGCGCAGAGCGCTTTTGTTCTGCAGCGAGGACGCAGGCGCGGGCGGCCCCGGAAGCCGGGCCTCGGGCCCCGCCGGCTCGCGCGCCCCAACCTCCGCAGCCCGGCCGCCGGCTCGCGCGCCCCAACGTCCGCAACCCGGAGACTAGCCGGCCCGCCGCGCTCGCTTCTGCCCGCCGCGCCCGGGCCAGCCTTGGGCCTCTGCGGACGCCGAGCCTTGCACTGGAGGGCGGGCCTCGCTGGCTGTTTTCCCTCATTGCTTAGCTCTGCGCGGTAGAGGTCGCGAGTGGCGAGGGCGAAGACGCGTTTTGTTGAACTGCGAAGCGGTTGGTTAGGCGGGTGGGTGTGAGAGCTGCTTATGTTTTTAAGGCTTTCCTGTCGCTGGAGTGAAAAAAAAAAATCTTTGTTTTGGTATTTCCGAGCGTTCTCCTCCCTGACCCTGTTAAGCCGAAGCCTCCTGGAACGGAATTGCTCTGCTCGTATCTCCAAGTGGTCCGCGAACGCTTCTGTGCCGCAGATGCCTTCTATTCCTCAGGAAGAGTTAGTTCCTTCAGGCATTTTTAAATGCACAAACGCATACCCATCTTAGGTGTTCTCGAGAGACACGGATTCCCTAAGCAAACATCCTTAGGGTCCTGAGTTTGGCAGCAAACTTTCGGGGAATCATTTCCGTGAAAAAAATTTATTTGTAGTACATCGAATGCATACCGTCTTAAGACAGGGATGTGTATGAGCTTGAGGCGCATTTTCATTTTGCGGTGAGGGGAGTCGGGTGCATTTCAATAGGCGGGTCGCAGAGCTTGTTTGGCGATTGTCTTTTTGTGCTAAATGTGTTAGCTTTAATCATGTTTCACTGCCATGTATGTTAAGGTTTTAGTTTTTTTCCCCCCTGTGCAGTCTGGTTTTTTTCTGTTTAATACCAATCCAGTAAAGACAACTGCAGAGAGAAAGTGTTGTTTTGAAATGATAATACGACAGCGGACCTAGAAGAGCGCACATAAATTCTAACTTAAGTGAATGGTATTTTCAGGCCAGACCTAGTTTCTATTTCTGTGACTTAGGACACTTAATAAGAATTCAGTAAACTTAGCATGCTTTCAGTGCAGCCTTAAAGGAAACAGTTTTGCACAGCAGTGTCATATCAGTAAACATATTAGCATATACTCTTAATTATAAAACGTTTCTTGCTCTCCCTAGGACCAAAGAAGTAAATACAGGGTGGAGGGAGACTGATATGTTTGGCGGGAAATGGGACGAACATACACAATAATTAACCAGCAAAAGTTGTGCTTAAGGGTAAGTATGTCACCTCTAAGAAACCCTCCCTGATTTAACCAGGCAGTTACTCATACTCAACTATGGGGTAATTTTATGGAACAAAATTACTAGCTCGGTGAATCCACATTGGTTAAAAATTAAACTGTGGGACACAATGGATTTGACGACAAAGCTTGAGAAGAAATTATGTTGTTGGCATGGTGCTGAGAAATCAGTTGTTAATCTTAGCAAAATAAGGAAGAGGTCTGCTTCTGTCTGTGCTGTGTTTCTTAATTTGATTGTTTTTATTTATTACTGTTTGTGGCACATACGGGAATATGGCTAGGACCACCACTCTGGAAGGATGCTTGGGTACAGCCAAAGTGGCCATGTTCTGGGCTTTCATCCTGTAACCACAAAATGTGTTAGGAAGTCTCACATCATGGCTTAAGACCATGGTCCCTGTAACACTGCTTTGGTTCAGATCTTGGCTCTAGCACTCAGCGCCCAGTATCTGTACAATCTTGGAAAAATAAACCTCTGTTTTCTCACCTATAAAATGGAGACAGGCACTCCTGTCATGGGATTATTGTGGTAGAGTTACATGAGTTTCATGCATATCACACTTAGCTTCTGACACATGTTAAGTGCCCAATAAATGTTAGCTATTGTCATGAGAGGAAATAGGTTTTGTGGCCTGGGACATGTGACACTGGCTTAGCACACATTCAGTTGGTTCATTTAAGCTCTAAATTCATGAGCTTTCTGTTATTAAGCCCATCAGTGTAGATCCTCTTAGATTCTCTTTTTTTGTAGGTCCTGTTTTGTTAGGAAGTACTGTCTCTACTGGTCCACATCTGGTTTTTGTGCAGGCTTGTTTGAAATAAAAAATGCCTCCACTAAATTCCTAGGCAGGGCAAACTTGCCCCGGAGCTTCATTCTTAAACATTATTTCTGTGATTGTACAGGAATCTCTCTTCCCTTCTAGATGATCAGTGTCTTGGACATAGTTGAAGCTCAAATGCTTAGGGAATTGATTTAATGTGTTTAAAATGTATTGATAGGCCAGACGTGGTGGCTCACCTATAATGCCAGTACTTTAAGAGGCTGAGGCGAGCAGATCGCTTGAGGCCAGGAGTTCCAGACCAGCTCTGGCCTCAAGTTGGCCAACATGGCGAAACCCTGTTTCTACTAAAAACGCAAAAATTAATTCAGGCATGATGTTGCTTGCCTGTAATCCCAGCTACTCCGGTGGCTGAACCTGGGAGGCAGAGGTTGTAGTGACCTGAAGTCACACCACTGCATTGCAGCCTGGGTAACAGCAAGACTCCATCTCAAAAAAAGTATTTATAAAGATAGATTTCAAGAATCTTTGTTTAGTCTAATCAGCCCTCCTTCCCTCCCCCTGTTTAGTCTAATCAGCCCTCCTTCCCTCCCCCATTGGAGGCACACTGTTATGTAAAGCAGACAGGGAGTGTATTCCTTTTGAGATAAGTCCAGGAGAACAGTTGACTAGCCCTGGCTATAGATACGCAAGTTAACATTGACTTTGAAAGAAGATTGTGAAGAAAGAATCTTGGATCTTGAGGAATTCTAAATGCTTTGTTGGGTGGCAATTATGCAGTACTTCTATTCCTAATACCTTAAGTGTATTTGTAAATGAAGAGCAAAGTTGGAGGCTTTAGAGGTAAATATCTCAAGTGAGATTGGAGCTGTGCATTTTATGCCCCTGGGTTCATGACTGCGAAGATTTCATGACAGTAACTTAGAATGCAAAGATTTCATGACAGTAACTCTTGATTTATCAAATCATAAGGTTTCATTTGTAAATAAAGCCTTGTGATTAAAATGACAGTGTATCAAGTTGTATCATCCTATTAAGTTTTAAGAAACAGGAACCATAAGATAATTATTTTTCAAGCCCCAAAGGATAATTCATTAGCTCATTAGTTCATGGAACAGGGCTGGGTGCAGCGGCTCATGCATGTAACCCCAGCACTTTGGGAGGCCAGGGTGGGTGGATCACCTGAGGTCAGGAGTTGAAGACCAGTCTAGCCAGCTGGGCGTGGTAGCGAGTGTCTGTAATCCCAGCTACTTTCGAGGACGAGGTTGCAATGAGCTGAGATCGAGCCACTGTACTCTAGCTTGGGTGACAGAATGAGATTCTGTCTCAGAAAATAAAGTTCATGGTGAGGCACCTTTGGGTTTTGATGGATCCAGGATCTAAATCTGAATGTTTTAAAGGTTTGGGACACTGTGTCTTTGAGCTCTGCTGTTCTGTTCCTTGGTTCTCAGGTAGATCATCCCTCCACTGGGCAGCCCTGACACCTCCAGATACATGGAAGCAGCTTCAGTTGTTCAGAACATGCCTTTTGTTACAGTTAGAGATACAATTAATAAACCATTTATTCACCCATTTACACCCAGTGTACAGTGGTTTTTAGTATATTCAGAGTTGTGCAACCATCACCACTATGAATTTAAGAACATTTTATTGGCCCCCAGAAAATCTCCATACTCAATAGTGGTAACTCCCCATTTTCTTCAACGTAACCTTCCATAGGCCACCATTAATCTACTTATGTAGGTTTGCATTTTCTGAACATTTCTTGTAATTTAAGTCATAATATGTGGTATTCTGTGGTTTTTCACCCAGCATGTTTTCAAGGCTTATTTATATTAACATATGTTACTTGGCTTCTATTCCCAAATACTCCATTGTGTGGATATGCCACTTTTGCTTATTCTTCCGTCAGTTAACAGATCTTTGATGTGTTTTCACTCTGACTACTATGAATAGTGCAGCTTATGATCATTCATAGTGTTAATGTAGACGTGTGTTTTTAATTGGATAACTAAAGAGTGGAATTCGTTGGTTATAATAACTTTAACATTTTGATGAACTGCCAGACTATTATCCAGAGTAGCTGGGATTACTATTTTATTTTTATTTCTCATTTAACTTTTGTTTTACGTTTGGGGGGTGCATGTGTTAGATTTATTATATAGGTAAAGTTGTGTCGTGGGGGTTTCTTGGCACAGATTATTTCATCACTCAGATGTGTTTTCGTATCCTGTCCCTCCTCCCACCCTTCACGGTCCTATAGGTCCCAGTGTGTTGTTCCTCTCTGGGTATCCACGTGTTCTCATCATTTAGCTCCCACTTATATGTGAAAGCATGCAATATTCGGTTTCCCATGTTAGTTTGCTAAGGATACAGTCCTCCAACTCTAAGCTCCTAGGAAGGACATGGTCTCTTTCTTTTTTCATGGCTGCGTTGTATTCCCTAGTGTATGTATACCATATTTTCTTTATCCAGTTTACCATTGATAGGCATTTAGGTTGATTCCGTGTCTTTGCTATTGTGAATAGAGATGCACCATTTTATACAGCAATGTTTGAGAGTTCTAATTTGTCTACATCCATCGACGTTTAACTTTTATAGCCAATGAAGTGAGCCTGAAGTGGTAGCTCACTGTGGTTGTGACTTGCATTTTCCTTATAATTAATGATGTTAAGCATCTATTTATGTGCATATTGATTTCTTTGGAGAAGTGTCTGTTCAAAACCTTTGACCTTAAATTTGTGTTGTTTTTGGATTGTCAAGTTGTAAGTTTTTAGTATATGCTGGATTCTTCTCATTCCTTACTAGTGACCATAAATGTGAAGGTTTACTTCTGGGTTCTAGGTTCTATCCCATTGATCAATGCCTGTCCTGTGTCAGTACTATATGGTCTTGTTTATTGTAGTTTTATCGTTTTGTTTTGTTTTTTGTTGCTGTTTTTAAGAGAGTCTCACCCTGTTGCCCAGGCTGACGTGCAGTGGTGTGATCTTGGCTCACTGCAGCCTCCACCTCCTGAGTTCAAGCAGTAATTCTGTTTCAGCCTCCAAAGTAGCTGGGATTACAGGCACACGTCTGTTTTGCTCTTGTGGCCCAGGCAGGAGTGCAGTGGCACGATCCTGGCCCAGTGCAACCTCCGCCTCCCAGGTTCAAGTGATTCTCCTACCTCAGCCTCCCGAGTAGCTGGGATTACAGGCATGCACCACCACACCCGGCTAATTTTTGGTATTTTTAGTAGAGACAGGGTTTCTTCATGTTGGTTAAGCTGGTCTTGAACTCTCAACCCCACGTGATCTGCCTGCCTCGGCCTCCCAAATTGCTGAGATTACAGGCGTGAGCCACCGGGGCCCAGCCGTCTACTCCCTTTTTAATCCCTCCTTTTTCTACGTGGCAGTTACTGAGTAGAAAATGAAAGTGCCCTGATTGGTCCACTCCTCCAACCAATCGGACTGGTGGCTGGTCACTACTTCATTTGCAACCAATGGGAAACTTCTAGAGGGTATTTAAACCCCAGGACATTCTGTAACTGGCCAGATGCTGTGGCTCACGCCTGTTAATACTAGCCTTTGGGAAACCGAGTTGGGCGGATCACGAGATCAGTTGGAGACCAGGCTGGTCAACAGTGAAAACCCTTCTCTACTAAAAATACAAAAAATTAGTCGGGTGTGGTGGTGTGTGCCTGTAACCCCTGCTACTCAGGAGGCTGAGGCAGGAGAATCGTGTGAACCCAGGAGGCGGAGGTTGCAGTGAGCCAAGATTGTGCCACTTGATTCCAGCCTGGCAGCCCAGGTGACAGTGCAATACTCTGTCTCAAAACAAAAAGAAAATTCTGCAGCTGATGCTCTTGAGCCACTTGCTGCACCCACTCCCACTCTGGAGTGTACTCAACTTTAAAATAAATCGCTGCTTTGGCTGCCTTGTTTGTGTGTTTTGTCCAGTTCTTTGTTCAAGATGCCAAGAACCTGGACAACTACCTTCAACCACATGCTTTCGAAGAACTCTTATGTTCCACTGAGGGCATTTTGTCCATCTCCAGTGGCAGAAAATTGGCTTACTTCTATTGTAAGAAGCAATATTTGTACTTCGAATACAGTTTTTGCCTCAACACAATATTGTCTTACATGGTTTGTACCTGCCTGCCACACACTGATGTGTCACGTGTACTTGGGGGTATTTGTCAGAGCTTTTCTGGTATTTAAGACCACCATACCTCTAGTACATGGTGTGTCCAATCTTTTGGCTTCCCTAGGCCACTTTGGAAGAATTGTCTTGGGCCACACATAAAATACACTAACACTAGATGAAGAGCTTAAAAAAATTGCAAAAAAAAAATCTCAATGTTTTAAGAATGTTTATGAATTTGTGTTGGGCCTCATTCAAAGCCGTCTTGGGCTGCATGTGGCCCTTGGGCTGTGGATTGGACAAGCTTGCTGTAGTAGATAATGTTTCCTTGAGGTGGGTACCCAGAGGGCTCCAAAATGAATTACTTGGCAGAATTCTGGGAAGGATAACTGGTTTCTGTTGTCTTTAATTCCATTTTAGGGAATAATACAACTAGAAAACATGGTCCGAAATTTGTCTCTGATGTCTCTGCTCTGAAGGCACAGTCAGCATTCTAGCCTGAATGATGATTGTTGCATTGGTCTCAACTTCCTGCTGGCCAGTCAAGATATATGTGATTGCCAGAACTTCATGTTCTACCTGTGTTAATGAATCAGAAAAAGTAGAACAATTTATTCCTTTTTTTTTTTTTAAAGAGAGAAAGCCCTGTGGCTCTCTCTGGTGAAGCTTGGTGTGGTATTTGGGATATATTTAGCTGGCTTGGCTCTGCAATGGGAACCTTGTGGTGTGTCCTCCACAATAGGTGTGATCATCCTGCTGGGAGTCACAATTGCAGGCCCTTTTAATCCAGTGTTGCCTAAGACAAAATACAGTGGATCAGGATATCTGATTGGATGGCCTGTGCTTCTGCATAGAGTTTGTAGCTGGATACATGAAAGACGAGAAGGCAGAGTTGTAGGTAAACAGCTTGACCTTGGTGCCCTGATGACTTGCTCTTCTCACAGACCATGCAGGCAAAGCTTAAGCTTAATCACAGGCTGACCCATATTCTGGCAGGACACCCTGCAGGTCCTCCACGAACAAAGTGAGAGAAAAACAGCCCTGTGAGAAACAGTCACAAAACTGTTTCTCAGTCTGCCTCCTTAGTTTCAGTTGAGCCTAGGACTTCACCACCTCGGGGGCTATGGTTGCAGGCTATTAAATGGCCACAGTTTGGTGTTCTCATCTGGCTTGGTGTCATCCTATGAGACTGGGGATACTGATCTTGATTTTGCCATTGAACCTAGTAATATATGAATCCATTTGTCCTTTTGCTGACTGTGTTTATAGAAGCGTGGAGAACTGTTTTGCACCTTCTCACCACTGTGCTGCAGAGGGAGGATTGCAAGTCTTTGTTAATTTGTTGTGATATTTAAATGAGATAAAGTATATGAAGCATTCCACATAGTTCTTTACATATAGTAGATTTTCAAATATTAGTTGTTTATAGTAGTACAGATGTACCCCAGCTTATGATGGAGTTACATTTTGATAACCCATATTAAGTAGAAAATATCGTAAGTCAAAAATGGTTGGGAGTTTTTTTGTTTGTTTTTAGGGTTTTTAAAATTGAGACAGAGTCTCAGTTCATCACCCAGGCTGGAGTGCAATAACACGATATTGGCTCACTGCAACCTCTGCTTCCCGGATTGAAATGATTCTCCTGCCTCAGCCTGTCCAGTAGCTGAGATTACAGGTGTGCGACACCACGACCGGCTGATTTTTGTATTTTTAGTAGAGACGGGGTTTCAACGTGTCAGTCAGCCTGGTTTTGAACTCCTGACACCCAGCTGGTGTGTCCACTGAAGAATTGATTGCATGTTACTTAGGGTGAAATACCAACACATCTGGTGTCAGAAGTGTGAGAAATTCTCAGAATAGTTTATATTATTATTTTTAAAATAGTTACATTTACCTCTAATGTTTTACATTTTGTTTTTGTCTCATGTCTTTGTTCCTTTCTTATTCCTTAGTGGCATTTATTTTGCATAATGCGTATTTGTTGTAGCATTTCAATTTCTTTTTTAATTTCTTTAATATTTTCACTGTGTATTTTTTGTTATTTCATGGAAGCACAAATTCTTTTTAAAATATTTTTTAAGTATCAGTGATGTGGCCTGGCAGAGATGTTAGATGGGGCAAGAATTTATTTTCACAGAGAAATTGTAATGATGAACCCTGGAAACCTTGTCTATGGTAATCTGCATTACAATATATTCTCAAAAGTTCTAAGCATAAAAAAAAGAACAAGTCCTAAGAATACATTATATCCAAAAGTAGATTCTGCAGTCCTAGAGACTGCAGCTGAAGCTTGAACAACGTGAGTTTGAACCACATGGATCCACTTACATATGGATTCCCCCCCGCCGCCCCAGAAAGTCTCACTCTGTCCCCCAGGCTGGAGTGCAGTGGTGCAATCTTGGGTCACTGCAACCTCTGCCTCCTGGGTTCAACTAGTTCTCTGCCTCAGCCTCCCAAGTAGCGGGGATTATAGGTACCCACCACCACAACCGGCTAATTTTCGTATTTTTAGTAGAGACGGGGTTTCACCATCTTGGCTAGGCTGTTCTTGAACTCTTGACCTCATGATCCGCCCTCCTCAGCCTCCCAAAGTGGGGTTACAGGCATGAGCCACTGTGCCCGGCGACGTTTAACTTTTGGCTCCCCAACACTTAATCACTAATAGCCTACAGTTTAGTGGAAGCCTTACCAATAATACAAACAATTGAGAAATACATATTTTGTATGTTACATGTAGTATATTCTGTATTCTTAGAAGTAAGTTAGAGAAAAGGAAATTTTTTATTTTTTATTTTTATAAAGATGGGGTTTCACCATGTTGGTCAGGCTGGTCTTGAACTCCCGACTTCAGATGATCCACCCGCCTTGGCCTCCAAAGTGCTTGGATTACAGGTGTGAGCCACTGCGCCCGGCCGAGAAAAGGAAATTTTATTAAGAAAGTCATAAGAATATATTTACTATTCATCAAGTGGAAATGGATAATCATAAAGGTCTTTATCCTCATCACATTTATCTTGAGTAGGCAGAGGAGGAGGAAGAGGAGGAGTTGGTCTTCCTTGTCTCCAGGGTGGCAGAGACAAAAGAAAATCCACAGATAAGTGGACCCACACACTTCAAAGCCATGTTCAAGGATCAACTGTAGTGTCTCTTATACAGTGTCTAAGCTTCATGCTTTTTTTTTTTTTTTGAGATGGAGTCTCACTCTGTCACCCAGGCTGGAGCGCAGTGGTGCGATCTTGGTTCACTGCAACCTCCGCCTCCCAGGTTCAAGCCATTCTCCTGTCAGCCTCCTCAGCATGTGGGATTACAGGTGCATACTACCATGCACAGCTCACTTTCGTATTTTTAGTAGAGATGAGGTTTCACCATGTTGGTCAGGCTGGTCTCAAACTCCTGACCTCATGATCTGCCTGCCTTGGCCTCCCAAAGTGCTGGGATTATAGGCGTGAGCCACCGAGCCCGGCCTCATGCTTGTTTTTTGAGTCGTCTACATTTTTCTTTTAAAGAAATTCCCTATATAGGCTGGATATGAGCTCTTTGGTATGTATTGCAAGTGTAATGTTCTATATTGTGACTGCTTTTTTACTTCCTTATTGTTTTTTTTTATAAACGGGTGATTAATTTTGCTGCATTTTATTTTATAGACCTTTTCATTGTGCCCTGTTTTATAAACCTTCCCCTATCCCAAGGTCATAAAGATATTCTCTTGTATTGTTTCTAGAAACTTTTCTTTTTCCTGAGACGGAGTCTTACTTCATCGCCAAGTCTCCTGGAGTGCAGTGGTGCGATCTTGGCTCACCACAACCTCCGCCTCCTGGGTTCAAGAGATTCTCCTGCCTCAGCCTCATAAGTAGCTAGGATTACAGGCATGTGCCACCATGTTCAGCTAATTTTTGCATTTTTAGTAGAGACAGGCTTTCACTGTGTTGGTCAGGTTGGTTTCAAACTCCTGACCTCAAGTGATTTGCCCACCTTGGCCTCACAAAGTGCTGGGATTTACAGAAGTGAGCCACCATACCTGGCCTGTTTCTAGAAACTTTAAAATGATAATCTACATGGGATTGATTTGTGTGTATGTTTGAAGGCACTCACAAGTCTAGTCTTGTACTTCTGACCACCTGGATATAAAGCAAACAAAGTATGCTTTCTCTAAGGTCACTACCTTCCTAGTACTTCAATGTATGTGTTCACCAACCCCGAAGCTCATCGAATCTCATTGTTCACGAGGTGTTTTGTTTGTTTTGTTTTGTTTGTTTTTGAGATGCTTACTCTGTTGTCCAGGCTGGAGTGCTGTGGCATGATCTTGGTTCACTGCAACCTCGGCCTCCCAGGTTCAAGCTATTCTCCTGCCTCAGCCTCCTGAGTAGCTGGGACTACAGGTGCCCAACACCACACCCAGCTAATTTTTGTATTTTTAGTAAAGACGGGGTTTCACCATGTTGGCCAGGATGGTCTCGATCTCTTGATCCGCCTGCCTCGGCCTCCCACAGTGCTGGGTTTACAGGCATGAGGCACTGCGCCCAGTGAGGTTTTTTTTTAAACAGTCTTACTCTGTCACCCAGGCTGGAGTGGAGTGGCGTACCATCATGGAGTTGAGTGGCCTCAACTCACAGGCTCAGGTGATCCTCCCACCCTGCCTTCTGTTTTCTAAGTAGGTGGCTGGGCCACAGGCATGCACTACCATGGTAGGCTAATTTTATTTTTATAATTTTCAGTAGAGGATAGGGTTTCACTGTGTTTCTCAGGCTGGTCTTAAACTCCTGGGCTTAAGAGATCCTCCCACCTCAGCCTTACAGAGTGCTGGGATTACAGGCATGAGCCACCGCATCTAGCCAAGAATTTTTATAGAGTGCAATCTCCAGCTCCCCCTACCACTTTATGGAGGTCAGTGGTTAGAACTAAAAGTTCCAACCCTCTAACACTTGGTATTCTTGGTGACCACCAGCTCTATCCTGAGGGTATCTAGGAGCTCCCACCTTAAGTTACCGCAATAGCATAGACCCAGGTGTGCACAAACAGGGCTCATTATGAATAACAAAAGATACTCCTGTCATTAAAGAAATTCCAAGGGTTTTAGGTGCTTTGTGCCAGTAACCAGGGACAAAGACCAAATAACAGTTCTTAGTATACCACAGGTAATATAGGATTAAAGTAAAATGCTTTGGAGACCATGAGATAGATGGGAGGTGTATGTACAATATACTAGATCAAATAGATGAAAAACAGGCAAATTGTAGACGATGTGTTTGGTAGGATTCCATTTGTTTTAAAAGATGTTTTATTTTTGAATTAATGTTTGCTTATGCCAGAAGTTTTCTAGAGTGCAATGGTGCAATCTCAGCTCACTACATCCTCCACCTCCCAGTTTCAAGTGATTCTCGTGCATTAACCTCCTGAGTAGCTTGGATTACAGGTGTGCATCACCACACCCAGCTAATTTATTGTATTTTTAGTAAAGATGGGATTTTGCCATGTTAGCCAGGCTGGTCTCAAACTCCTGGCCTCAGGTTATCTACCTGCCTCAGCCTCCCAAAGTGCTGGGATTACAGGCATGAGCCACTGCACCCAGCCTTATGCCAGAAATTTACTAAGTTCAATAAGGTAACCTTGAATAGTGCTAGGAAGTTTAATGTTCTTAACCATATGTTTGAGTTTGTTTTTTTTTTTCTTTTTTTTTTAAATTCTTGTCATCTTAGCTTTTTTTTTTTAAATACAGTTAGCATGGTTTACTTAGAATAGAGAGTCTGTTAAAATAAGTAAAAGCAGAAGGTGATTGGAATTGAAATGTAACGAAAAGCTAGCTGTTAATTGTGTAGAGTCAATTTCTGTTAAACACTTTAGAAATTTCATTGACACTTGCCTTGTATCCTCTATTGCTCTTTCTCTTCCCAAATTAAAGATGAGGCTGCTCTGAAGATTTGGTAATTAGGATGGATAGTCAGCTACTGATTTTTTTTTAGAGGTTCTATCTAGGCAAAACAGCATTTTAATAAAAGATTTTTGTTTCTTACAGATTCCTGACATTCAAACAACTGACTTGTAACTGACTTGTAATACATTGCTACTGTATCAAACCGACAATGAATTGGAATGCAAAACCAAAGAGTGCTACATTACCACCACTGTATCCTAAAAGCCAGCCACCTTTTTTGCAGCAGTCTTTAATAAATCAAGTTACCACAACATCTCCAGGTTCTTTCTGCTATCCTGGAAGTAATCAAGAAGCATGCATGTATCCCAATAATTCAAATCCAATTTCACAGCCACTGTTAAATATCCAAAATTATCCTCAACAAATCTCTGTTTCTGATATGCATAATGGGACAGTTGTTGCCTCACATACTTCAGTAGAAAGAATAACATATGCAGATGTTAATGGACCCAAACAGCTAACTCAAAATTTGCAGATGTCTTCAGGAGCTACACAAAATGCATGGTCGAACTCAGCAATGAGGAACCCTGTGCATTCTCCTATTGGGGCAACTGGGTCTCATCAAACTGATTTTGGAACTAATACACCCAATAGGCCTGCACTGCAGAGTCAACTAGTAACATCAGATACCTATTCTGTGCAGATGCAAATGATCCCTTCTAATTCTACACAACTTCCTGTGAGTTACCAAGGAAACCAGGGACTTAACCAGTCTTTTTCAGAGCAGCAGGTTGATTGGACACAACACTGTATGTTGAAGGGACTGACTTATCCAGATTACAGACCACCTCCAAAGCTATACCGTTACTCACCACAAAGCTTTTTACAAGATCCTGCCATTCAGAAAGGAAACTTTACTACATCATTACAAGTTAAAAATAGTCCGCTTCCAAATTCTGTACAAACTTTATTGTCAAAGCAGACTGCAGCTGTACCATCACAGCAGTATGCCATGCAAACTGACAGAAGACCTCCTCCTCCTTACAACTGTAGATATGGAAGCCAGCCTTTGCAAAGTACTCAGTGTGTTACTAAACACTTGTCTATGGAAGTTCCTCCGAGTGGAGAAATGCATTCATCTGAAATGAGGACCAGCTTTCAACAGCAGTGGCAAAACCCTAATGAAAGTATTAGCACAATTGGAAATTTCTCTAACTTGAAAGTAAATACCAGCAGCAAACACCCTTTTAATGATCCCATTAGATCTTCTGTGGGTGGTGTTCAGACTCTTGCTCAGAATAATGAAGAGAAAAGAAAGCATTCTTGTAACCCAACTTCAAATCAAGTACTGGACACAAGTGTTACAAAAGAAAAGCTAGTAAGGGATATTAAAACATTAGTAGAAATAAAACAGAAGTTTTCAGAACTTGCAAGGAAAATTAAAATCAATAAAGATCTTTTGATGGCAGCAGGTTGTATTAAAATGACTAATACCTCTTATAGTAAACCAGCTCAGAATTCTGAATTGTCTCTGAAACAAACTGCCAAAATCCAGTCTGCACCACAGATAACTCCAGTAACGTCAGAGAATGCAGACAGACAACCACCTACAGTAGTGAAATCTACAGAAACAAGTAAGACTCAATGTACGTTGAATTCTGACATTCAGAAAATCAGTTGCAGAAGGTTTAACCAAATTAATTCTGTTGTTTTACCAAATCCTGTGTATTCCGAAAAACAGCCAATGCCAGAGCAGACTCATGATGTGAAAGTTCTCACTTCAAAGACATCAGCTGTTGAGATGACCCCGGCAATATTGAATACTCAGCTTTCATCAGAAAATGTTAGCAAAGTTGAGCAAAATTCAGCAGTTTGTGAAACAATTTCTATTCCCAAGTCCATGTCCACTGAGGAATATACATCAGACATTCAAAATAAAAATGCACTACTTATCAGTTTGCTTTTACAGACAGGTAAGACTCCGAAGACAGTATTAGAAGATGCTAGTCAAACTATTCAGGATTCTAAACCAGACAGTTGTGAAATGAACCCAAGTACCCAAAAGACTGGTAACCAACTGAATTTGAAGACCATGGAAACTCCAAGTACTTCTAATATAAGTGGTGGGATTTCGGACAACTGTTTTTGCAGTGAACAAGAATCTTCAACAAAAGAAATGCCTGCTAAAAGCGACAGTAGCTGTTCCATGGAAGTGCTGGCAACCTGTCTTTCTCTTTGGAAAAAGCAGGCTTCAGAAAGTACAAAAGAAAAGCAGTGTGATAAACTCAGAACAAACACAACAGCAGTTGGAATTTCAAAGCCTGCTAACATCCACGTTAAGAGTCCTTGTTCAGTTGTGGGAAATTCAAATTCTCAGAATAAAAGTAATCCCTCACTGCAAACAGGTTTGTCAATGGTAGTGCACAATTACGAGTCTTCAGGCGTAAATACGACAAAGGGAACAGAACTTCAGATTGCTGTAGTCTCACCGTTAATTCTGTCACACGTCAAAACATTGTCTGTCAAAGAAGTAACACCTGCAGCATTACCTGAAATAGTGTATCCAGTTATTAAAGAAGGCAGTGTTTGTAGTTTACAAAATCAGTTGGCAGAAAATGCAAAGACAACTGCTGCTTTGAAAGTTGATGTTAGTGGACCAGTAGCAAGTACTGCAGTATCAACCAAGATTTTCCCACTAACTCAGAAGGAAAAGCAGAATGACTCAACTAATGGTAATTCAGAAGGCACAGTTAATGTCAGTCAAGGAAAGCATAACAAATTAGAATCAGCTATCCATTCTCCTATGAGTGATCAGCAAACCTCACAGGAATCAAGGGATAGTACTGTTGTGAGTAGTGATATATTACAGATTGACAATATATGTTCTCTGGTTGAAGGTGATACCTCTTACAATTCCCAAATTGCAAAGATATTCAGCCCTCTTCCTTTGAAAGTGGTTGAGCCACAGAAACCATCTCTACCCAACCAGCAAGGCATTGATAGCAGAGAACCAGAAAAACAATCAGATGATACCACTGAAAATAAAGACTTTGGTTTTCAAAAAGATAAACCTGTACAGTACACAGATGTTTCACATAAAATATGTGATCAGCCAAAGTCAGAGCCACCCTTAGAGTCATCTTTTAATAATCTTGAAGTAAACAGAGGAATTCTGGAGAAAAGTAGTTTGGAGCATGCCACTGAAAAAAGCACAGCTAACGATATGTGTTCATCAGCTGCTATTCAGGAGGATATTTACCCCCAGGAAATTGATGTATCCAGCAATTACACTGCCCAAGATCCTGCAAGAAATGAAATTCACAGTGATAAGGCACCTGTCTTATATCTACATGACCAGCTGTCAGAACTTTTAAAAGAGTTTCCTTATGGCATTGAGGGTGTTAATACACATGAAGGTTCTGTGGGCCAGCAAACAACATACCCGACCTCAGAAGATCAAACTGCTGATAAAACCTGTTCTGACTCCAAAGACCTAGGAGATCAAATACAAATTACAATGTTAAGTTCAGAGCAAATGAAAGAAATATTTACTGAACAGGTTGATCAACCCTGTGTGGTAGACAAGTTGGAAGAACCTGAGAAAGAAAAGCCCATCACAGAAGTAGGTAGCCATTGTGACCTGCAGGCACCTGCAGGAGGAGAAAGTCATGATTCTGTGATACTGGACTCAGAGAAAGATGACATCCACTGTTGTGCTTTGGGTTGGCTCTCCATGATTTATGAAGGAGTACCCCAGTGTCGATGTGAATCCATCAAGAACTCAACTTCAGAGGAAGAGAAAGGAAAAGAGCAGTGTTCTTTGGAGACCAACAGTTGTAAACAAGGAGAGAGAACCTCTGATATAGCTGTCCCTGTTGTTGAATCTAAGATCATTCTAAATAATCCAAAGACTCCTCCTACTCCTCCAGATGGGGAAAGTCATTTTCCTGAAATACAATATGATAATAATATAAAAGATGCATGCAAAACAAAACATAAAAGCATACCAAGAATGGAACAAGAATTAACTGCTGGTCAGTTTTCATCTAAATGTGATAAACTAGATGATCCCTTGCAAAATCACAAAAAAAAAACACTGAGGTTTCATGAGGTAACCTTTCACTCCAGTAATAAAACGACAGCATCTTATGAACAAGCTTCTCAAGAAACCCAACAGAAGAAAATAACACAGAACTCACGCCCACTAAAAGCAAAAACAGCTTTTTTGTCAAATAAAGATCTATATAAGAAGCATAGTTCCTTGGGACAGTCATTGCCAGAAAAGATGAAATTCAAACCAGATGGCTTCAAACAAAAACATTTGGAAAAAAGGAAGTTAGACCAAGGGAACATATTAGATATGGAATTAAAGAGGAAGAAACATGATAAACAAGAACAGAATGAAAGTGTGGGAGCTACATTCAAATTAGGTGACTCTTTGTCAAACCCAAAGGACAGAGTTATTGTTAAGGAAAAGATAACATCAAATACTAAGTCTTTAGACACCAAAGCTAGTTCATCTAAATTTAGAATTCTAATTCCTAAGGAGTATTTACAAAGGCAGAAGCGTAAAGAAGCTGTGAGTAATAAAGCATCAAAAATCTGTGTGAAAAATGTACCATGTGATTCTGAACACATGAGACCCAGTAAATTTGTGCAGGCCGGAAGTTGTGGGAAATCAAATGAGAGACACAGCAGCAGTGTACAGACCTCTAAAGAATCATTAAATGGCCTCACAAGCCATAGTAAAAACCTCAAAATCCACCATTCTGAGGTGTCTAAAACATACAGTATTTTAAAGAATGTTAAAGAAAAAGTTGATGGAAAGCAGTCTGACAAAATACGGATTGACAAGACTAAATTAGACAAGAAATTAACCAGTATAAGCAGTGAAGCTCAATTCAGCCAAATGCTTCCCCAAGTAAAGGATCAAAAGAAATTATATCTGAATAGAGTTGCGTTTCAATGCACTGAACGTGAAAGCATTTGTCTCACCAAATTAGACAGTTCACCTAGGAAGCTTCATAAAGATAAAGAGAAGAGACAGGAAAATAAACATAAGACCTTTTTACCAGCAAAAGATAACACACATAAATCAAACATGCTGGAGTTTAAATTATGTCCAGATATCTTACTAAAGAATGCAAACTCTGAGGAAGAACGGAAGGATGTAAAACCTCATCCCAGGAAGGAGCAAACCCCTGTGCAAGGTCCGGTATGATTTTCTTGGTGGTGTCTACAACATTGTAAAGAGCTGTAGGTCAATATTTGGGCTAGCACTTCTTATGCTGTCTGGGCTGCTGGGAACGACTTAAAAGTATTATGCCACTACCTAGTATTTGTTTTGCCTGGTAAACCTGTTTTATCGGGGAATATTTGTTTTGTGTTTATTGCCACTTTATTGTAAGTTGTAGGAAATTGGTAGTCATGACAAGCTATATAAAACTTGCCTTAGAAATATTTCCGTTACTACCAAAAAGGCTGTACTGTGAAAAACATTGCCACATTCCTTGTGGGAATGTCAGAAAAGTGTCAAGTAGCCAGTGTTGTAAAGTCTTGGTTTTGTTAATTCTCCTTTGGACTTGTAATTTGAAAGACCTGTGAACTTTAAGTTTTGTTCTAAATATTAGAGGATATGTAATTATTTAATAATGAAGTCTTCTTGTTCATATGGAAATGGGTCGACTAATTGTTATCTTTGAAACAGTTGATGACTGTGTTATCACTATAGTTAAAATGGTAACATGTAGCCTACTCAGAAGCTGGAAGGACCATGAAAGGAGTATTGTCCAGTGTTGCAATTTAAAATCTGTAGAGCCCAGCAGGCAGCTATGAATATTAGGTAACCTAATGGTAGACTTCTCAGTGTAGTGCAGGAAGGAAGGAGAAAGTTGATGGCTAGTTATTTGTGGTACTAAGGGAACATTTAGAGGTTGTGGATATTATATGTAAAGCATTGTGCTAAGAAACTCAAGACTGGAAAACTTAAGGATTTGAATGGAAATTGGAGTCTTTGCTTTTCTGACTATATTTGTTGGGGTTCATAAAACAATAACTTAAATAGGATACATTTTCCTGGAAAAGAATATAGGGATATACTCATTTTGTAAAAAAATTGGTACTTTCATTTGGGTCCTTAGGATTTGAGGTGTGGATGTAATCGGAACATGGGAAGTGGGTCGGGGCAATGTAACTTTCTACCTCATGTGTCCTTAAATATCTTGAGATGTGTTAACCCATTCAGCTCAGGTGAGGGGAACATAATTACATAGTAAGGATAAACTCATTTTTTAATTATAAGATAAAGATTTCAAATAGGGGAAATTATTTTTCCAGTCCTTTTTATTGAGTTGTATTACATATGGTTATATCGAGTGCCTTGCGAAATCTGTTTTCAGCTTACATGACTTTCCTTTGTTGTAGTACTAAAGGAGATGATTAGCAATATCTAGAGTTCTGAAAATGAATATTTAAATAGTTTCAGGAATAAAAAGTACAAAAGAAGACTGGTTAAAATGTGTTACTATGAAGAAAAAAACACAGAAAAGCAGCCAAGAAAAAGGTAAAGTCTTTTTAAGTCTTGATTCTACTTATCTGCCTATCTGGTATATGGAAGTTGGATTATGATATGATTGTAAAGTATGATTTTATCCTTTTTTTTTTTTGAGATGGAGTTTGCTGCAGTGGCGGGATCTCGGCTCACTGCAACCTCTGCCACCTGGGTTCAACCAGTTCTTCTGCTTCAGTCTCCCCCAAAGTAGCTGGGACTACAGGTGCACGCCACCACGCTTAGCTAATTTTTGTATTTTTAATAGAGGCAAGGTTTCACCAAACTAGCCACAGTGGTCTCTAGTCTCTCGACGTTATGATCTTCCCGCCTTGGCCTGCCAAAGTGCTGGGATTACAAATGTGAGCCACCGTGCCCAGCTCCATGTTCTTTTTTTCAGTCATTCAATGTTTATGTTTGAGTGGTAGGAGGACATTTTCTTGTTGTCATGCTGTGGGACTTAACTTTCTTTTAACAGGAAAATAATTCTCATCACAATGAGTTAGATAAGATTTTTGTATATTTTACCTGTAGTTCGAGACAACATACTTTAGGTTTTCTGGGTCGTAAAGTGTATGTCCTGACTACTCAGCTCTGAGTATGTTGTTTCAAGGAAGTGGCTGCAGATAATATGTAGCTGAGTATCAGCTGTGTTCTGATTACCTTTTTTTTTTTTTTTAAGACAGAGGCTCACTCTGTCACCCAGGCTGGAGTTCAGTGGCATGAACTTGCTTCCCTGCAACCTTCCGCATCCTGGATTCAAATGATTCTCCTCTGTCTGCTTCTCGTAGCTGGAACTACAAGTGCACACCATCACACCCAGCTAATTTTTTTGTATTTTTAGTAGAGACAGGGTTTCACCATGTTGGCCAGGCTAAACTCCTGACATCAGCTGGTCCACCTGTCTCAGCCTTCCAAAAGTGCTGGGATTACAGGCATGAGCCACCACGCCTGACCTCTATTTAAACTTTATCTGCCAAAATAGGCAGCAGCCTGGACTGTTTGCCAGCCCCTGAATTCGATTATTCACATGTAAATTTCATTAAACCTCAATACAATTAAGGCAAGGATATTCCCATTTTATAGACAAGAGGTGTGACATCATTTGACTTACATTTCATTGCCAGTTACTGAATAGGGACTGGAACCTCATCCCCTCTCTCCAAAGTCCATTAAGTGTGGTTGAGGTGAGGGTGTGGGGTAAAAAAAAAAGTATGGTTGAGGTATATTCAGCCCTCCATATCTGCGTGTTCTGTATCTGTAGATTCAAACAACCGTGAATTGAAAATATTTGGGGGAACAAAATGCAACCATAAAAACCACAAAAATAGAAACTTAAAAGACTATACAGTATCACAACTGTTTACACAGGATGTACATTGTATTTGGTATTAAAAGTAATCTAGAAATGATTTAAGGTATGTGGGGGGTATGCTTTAGATTAGGTAAAAATACTATGCCATTATATAATGGACTTAAGCATCCCCAGATTTTGGTATCTATTTGGGTGGGTGCCGCAGAGGTGTCCCGGAATCAATCCCTCTTCAATACCAAGGGATGACTGTATTTTAATAATGAGAGACTGATGCTAGCTGTGTTACTTGCTGGTAAGGGATTTGGGCTGAGGACCAACTAAAGAAGCTAGAGTTTTGAGTTAGTTTAGTTTAGTTTTGAGATGCTCTGTTGTCCAGGCTGGAGTACAGTGGCACAGTTTTGGCTCACTGCAACCTCTGCCTCCTGGGTTCAAGTGATTCTCCTGCCTCAGCCTCCTCAGTAGCTAGAACTACAAGTGCACTACCACGCCGGGCTAGTCTTTGTATTTTTGATAGAGACAGGTTTCTTTCACTGTGTTGACAGGCTGGTCCCAAACTCCTGAACTCATGGGATCCACCCACCTCAGCCTCCCAAAGTGCTAGATGACATGTGTGAGCCACCACATCCAACCAAGTATTTGATAGTTAATACAGCAAAAGTACCTTGTTTTTAGGGTTTGGCTTTGAGAATTAAAAGCTGTAGAGCTCAAGAGTTTTATCTTAGTTTTGGTTTATTAAATAGGTGAAGAGGGGTTCAGAGCCTCAGAAATGGAGAGCAGCAGAATTTCACTAAGAGAAAGAAGCACATCTTATAAAAGGAATTGACAAAGGTTGTGAAGAGAACTTTAAACAAATACGTAGAAGCAGGCATGTAAAAATTTAGCAGAGGCTGGGCAAAGTGGTTCACTCATGCCTGTAATGCTAGGACTTTGGGAGGTTGAGGCGGGTGGATCGCCTGAGGCCAGGAGTTCGAGACCACCTTGGCCAACATGGTGAAATTCTGTCTCTACTAAAAATATAAAAGTTAGTTGGGTGTGGTGGCACACCTTTAATCCCAGCTACTCAGGAGGCTGACACAGGCAATCACTTGAACCCAGGAGGCAGAGGTTCCAGTGAACTGAGATCAAACCACTATACTCCAGCCTGGGTGACAGGGCAAGACTCCATCTGAAAAAAAAAAAAAAATGAGTCAGATAGCATTGAAACATGCATATGGGAAAAAACTTGAATCAGTGCAGAAGTACACTCTTAATGAGAACAGGACAAATAACCTAAAGAGGAGTGAATGAAGAGCAGTGAGAGGCCTGAGAGTGGAAAAAAGTGCCCCTCGGGTTGAAAGGGAGAAAGATACAAATGGGCATGGAGATTGGGGTAAGAAAAAAGCTCCTTGGAAACAGGAGAGACATGATCATTATCTCAAAGAGATAGCAAGAGGCATGTTTGAAATCTGAAGCTGAAAACACTTAAAAGACAGATACACAGGATTGACCAGAGAGGCTCAGAGATAAGCATGAGCTAAATGACATGTGCAGATAGCACAGCAGGATGAGCAATGCATGGTGAATGTGAGGTTGAAATACTCAATCATGGTGAGAGAAAAACACAAGCCAGGTCACCAGTACAGTAAGGTGAAGCTGAGTGAGACAAGCCAGAAGATGAATCATACATCTCTGTCATAGCATGATAAGACGCAAATAGGTGAGACCTAAGGGAGAAGAAAGAAAACGTCAGGTAGTGCTAAACAGGCAATTTAATTAACTTACCTTTTTTTTAAATTTTTTAGATAGTCTTGCTCTGTTGCCCAGGCTGGAGTGCAGTGGAGCGATTTCAGCTCACTGCAACATCCACTTCCTGGGTTCAAGTGATTCTCCTGCCTCAGCCTCAACCTCCTAAGTAGCACGAACCACCACACCTGGCTGATTTTTGTATTTTTAGTAGAGACAGGGTTTCACCATGTTGTCCAGGCTGGTCTCGAACTCCTGACCTCAGGTGATCTGCCCACCTTGGCCTGCCAAAGTGCTGGGATTACAGGCGTGAGCCACCACACCTAGCTACATGGGCATTTTTAAAAGGCCTATGAGGGGTGAATGAAGCTGGCTCTGGAGAAGGGATCTCTGGGGAATAGTGAATTATACACCTCAGACAAAAAGGCTAGAGAACTATGAACCAACTGAAGTGAGAGGAAAAATGCCGCGGTCTCCCAGACAGCTATAAAAGAAACGTACATGGCTTGGTATGGAGCCCATGTGCGTCATCCCAGCACTTGCGAGACCTAGGCCAGAGGATGGCTTGAGCCTAGGAGTTTGAGACAAGCTTGGGCAATGTCAGGAGACCCCTTCTCTACAAAGAACTTTTTAAAAAATTAGCCGGGTATCGGGGAGTGTGCCTGTAGTCCCAGCTACTTGGCAGTTATGGAAGGAAGATCACCTGAGCCCATGAGCTGTGGCTGCATTAAGCCCTGATGGCAGCATTGCACTCTAGTCTGGGCAACAGAGCCAAGACCCTGTCTAAAAAAAAAAACAAAAAACAAAAACCCACACAGAAGAAACAAACATCTAAATTCGGTAGCAAAGTTTGCAGCATATTTGAAGTCCTAAGTTAGGGTAAAGAGATGAAGAGGAAATGATAAGAATTTCTTGGAAAGCAACTTAGATATCCATCGTGGGCTTCAGTGTTACTAATTCTCAAAGCAAACAAGGAAGTAGAAGACTGCAGTAGATGAACAGGACAGAATACTCCACCCACTCAGATAGAAAAAGACAGCAGGACCCCATTATTCAGAAGGAAATAGCTACAACAGGAATGAAGTGTACAGATAGTCCCTGACTTCAGTGGTTTGACTTAGGATTTCTTGACTTTGATGGTACGAAAGTGATCCACATTAAGTAGAAATTGTATTTCGAGTGCCCATAGAGCAATTCTGTTTTTCATTTTCACTGTAGCATTAAATAAATCAGGCCAGACATGGTGGCTCAAGGCTGTAATCCCAGCACTTTGGGAGGTTGAGGCGGGTGGATCACGAGGTCAAGAGATCAAGGCAATCCTGGCCAACATGGTAAAAACCCTGTCTCTACTAAAAATACGAAAATTAGGTGGGCGTGGTGGTGGTATGAACCTGTAGTCCCAGCTACTCAGGAGGCTGAGGCAGGAGAATTGCTTGAATCTGGGAGGTGGAGGTTGCAGTGAGCTGAGATCGCACCATTATAGTACAGTCTGGCAACAGACCAAGACTCCCATCTCAAAACAAAAAATCACATAAGACATTGAACCTTTTTTGTTTTTGTTTTTCCAAAATGGTCTTTGTATTAGATTTTGTTCAACTGTAGGCTAATGTAAGTGTTCTGAGTGTGTTTAAGGTAGGCTAGGCTAGGCTATGATGTTCAGTAGGTTATGTGTATTAAATATATTTTTGGTCCAACATGGTGGCTTACGCTTGTAATCCCAGTACTTTGAGAGGCCGAGGCAGGTGGATCACCTGAGGTCAGGAGTTTGAGACCAGCCTGGCCAAGATGGTGAATCCCAGTCTCTACTAAAAAGGCAAAAATTAGCCAGGCATGGTGGCGGGCGCCTATAATCTCAGCTACTCAGGAAGCGGAGGCAGGAGAATTGCTTAGAACCTGGGAGTGGAGGTTGCAGTTAGCCAAGATCACACCATTGCACTCCAGCCTGGGCCAACAACAGCGAGACTTGGTCAATAAATAAATATATATATATTTTTTCTTGAGATAGTCTCACTCTGTTGCCCAGGCTGGAGTGCAATAGCACAATATCAGTTCACTGCAACCTCTGCCCAGCTAATTTTTGTACTTTTAGTAGAAGCAGGGTTTCACCGTGTTGGCCAGGCTGGTCTCTAACTGGCTTCATGTGATCCACTTACCTTGGCCTCCAGAGTGCTGGGATTACAGGCATGAACCATTACACCCAGCCTTAACATATTTTCAGTAGGTGATGGGTCATTATAAAAGAGGATACTGAAGTTAATGTAATATTGAAGTGGTCTAAAGAAACAGGAAAGTATGGACATGGTACCAAAATATGAAAACTATCCTTTTCATGTACTGTTTGAGATTGACTCCTACTTGTATTCTTTGTTTTTTTATTTTTCTTTTGAGACGGAATTTCGCTCTTGTTGCCCAGGCTGGAGTGCAATGATGCGATCTCAGCTCACTGCAACCTTCACCTCCCAGGCAAATGATTCTCCTGCCTCAGCCTTCTGAGTAGCTGAGATTACAGGCATGCGCCACCATGCCTGGCTAATTTTGTATTTTTACTAGAGATGGGGTTTCTCCCTGTTGGTCAGGCTGGTCTCAACTCCCGACCTCAGGTGATCCACCCACCTCAGCCTCCCAAAGTGCTGGGATTACAGGCATGAGCCACCTCTCCTGGCCTGCTTGTACACTTTATATTGCTAGTTTATATAGCTGTTTAAAAGGTCACATTCATATTAATGTTTTTTGCAATGATATATTTAGCCAAGAGTAAGGTAGAGCAGAACAGCCCAAGGGAATGAGGATGGGGCAAGGAAGTGAGACTAGAAAACAGCTACCAAAAGAAAGGCAAGATGTCATGTGTATATAACTTACAACTCGGTAGGTGAAGAGCCACAGTTAAACTTTTGCTTAACTCCTTGCCTTAATTTTTTTCCCACAAATATATATTTTCCCTTTCAGTTTTGATTATGTATCAACCACAGCTAACATTAAAGTAATTAAGCTTTTTGTTTCCTTTAGATAATGTTAATTCAAGACACTCGAAGAGAAGCTTCAGTGCGGATGGATTTGAGATGCTACAAAACCCTGTAAAAGATTCAAAAGCAGTATTTGAAACCTACAAAAAGATGCACCTGGAGAAGAGAAGCAGAAGCCTTGGTAGCAGTCCTGTAAAATAATCATGAGATGTGGTTTTGTAGTTGCCACTGGGAAATTTCTTTCCTTTTCAGTTCAGAATATTTTGCTGTAACTAATCAGAAATGCCATGATAAAGTTTGGTTCCCACTTTCATTGTATTTCATTGAAAGTGCTTAATGAAAATGGCTTGGGAACTTTGGGTAGGCATATGTAAGAAATGGATGTTATTCATTGGGGAAACTAAGATATTTGAATGTCTACTTTATTGAACCAGGTTTACCATTATTTAAAAAGGTATACTTACACAAATTTGAAATCCTATCCGTCCTGAGAGAGGACTGTTCCTCAGTTAAGGACTTGTTTATTTAAATGGGACTGTAAATATGTTTTGGTTTCTAAGCTGTATTAGCAAAACTTATTTTTCAGAAATGCCCACTGTGATGTGAATGTCAAAGTATATTCTTAAGTATTTTATAATGAATCGTAAACTTTTTTTTTCCCAGAAGTCTTTATTTTATACTTGTGAAACTGAACGTGATTTTTGGACAATGTTCAAACATTACTTTTCATACTTGAAATAAACATTTATTTTTTAAAAAACTAATTTGCAGTCTTCACAGCTCAGTTTCTTGTTGGTTTCCTACCTATAAGGACCCATTATGGAAAGTGGTTTCAAAAGCTGCATCAGCTGTGACAGTAGGTGTTTTTAGATTGCGTTCAGATGAGAACACAAAAATTTTACTAGGTTTAGGAAGTTGCAAGAAAGTGTGGAAGTCAAGATATAATTATTTAACTATTTCTAATTTTACTTTATGCCTGCTAGAAAGGGGTCAGAGTTTTTGTTCTGAGACAGGATCTCACTCTTGTCTAGGCTGGAGTACTGTGTTACGATCATGGATCACTGCAATCACTGTTCCTGGGTTTAAACAGTCCTCCCAGCTCTGCCTCCTAAGTAGCTGGGACTACAGTGTGCTACTATACCTGGCTAATTAAAAATGTACGATTTAATTTGCTAATCTTTGTATTGTTCCAGTTTTAGTATGTGTGCTGCCAAAGTGAGCACATAATTTTTAAAAAATACATATTTTTTGGAGACATGAGATTTCACCATGTTGTCCAGAATGGTCTTGAACTCCTGGGCTCAAGCAATACTTTGGCCTTGACCTCCCAAAGTACTGGGATTACAGATGTGAGCTACCATGCCCAGAGCATGTTGGTTATTTTTATAAAATCTTAATGCTGGCCAGGATTTGGGAGGCGGAGGCGGGTGGATCACGAAGTCAGGATTTGGGAGGCGGAGGCGGGTGGATCACGAAGTCAGAAGATCAAAAGCATCCTGGCCAACGTGGTGAAACCTCGTCCCTACTAAAAATACAAAAATTGTCTGGGCATGGTGGCATGTGCCTGTAATCCCAGTTACTTAGGAGGCTGAGGCAGGAGAGTTGCTTGAACTAGGGAGTCAGAGGTTGTAGTGAGCCTAGAACATGCTGCTGCACTCGAGCCTCGCAATAGAGCAAGACTCTGTCTCAAAAAAACCTTGCTGTGTCTATAATTTCATTTATAAATTATGTACAAGGTAGACCAATGGGTTTTAATGAAACAGTGCAATTTCTTTTGCTTTTAGCTTTCATATTACAACCAACCTTTAGGAAACAGCTACAGTCATGCATTATTTAATGACAGGGATATGTTTTGAGAAATGCATCTTTAGGTGTTGGTTGGTTTGTTTAGATGGAGTCTCACTCTTTTGCCCAGGCTGGAGTGCAGTAGCACGATCTCCATTCACTGCAGCCTGTACCTCTTGGGCTCAAGCAGTTCTGCTTCAGCCTCCCAGGTAGCTGGGATTACAGGCACATAGTATCATGCCTTGCTAATTTTTGTATTTTTAGTATAGATGGGATTTACCATGTTAGGCTGGCCTCGAACTCCTGACCTCAGGTAATCCGCCCTCCTCAGCCTGCCAAAGTGCTGGAATTGCAGGTGTGAGCCATCGCACCTAGCCTACTTCATTTTTTAAATAGTAAAAAATTATAAATATGCCTAAATAAGAGATCAGTTCACCTCAGGCGATCTCTGCCTGCTTCCGCTTCCTCAAGTACTGGGATTACAGGTGTGAGCCACTGTGCCTGGCCAGTTTTGTTCTTGCGTGACTATCCTAGAATGTACTAGGTTTGTGTAAACCTAGTTGAATATCCTAAATCTAAAATCCAGGGTTGGGTGTAGTGGCTCACACCCATAAGCCCAGCACTTTGGGAGACCAAGGCAGCCAGATCACCTGAGGTCAGGAGTTCGAGACGGCCTGACCAATATGGCGAAACCCCTTCTAAAGAATAGAAAATTAGCTGGGTGTGGTGGCAAGCACCTGTAATCCCAGCTCTTGGGAGGCTGATGCAGTAGAATTGCTTGGACTCAGGAGGCAGAGCTTGCAGGGAGCCGAAATCATGCCATTGCACTCCGGCCTGGGCAACAAGAGTGAAACTCTGTCTCAAAAAAAAAAAAAAAAAGTGTTCCAAAATCTGAAATTTTCTGAATGCCAATGTGACACTCAAAGAAAATGCTTGTTCGAGCATTTTGGATTTTGCGTCTTGGTATTAGGGATGCCTAGGTGGTGAGTATAATCCAAATATTCCAAGATTCAAAAATATCCGAAATATTTTCAGTCCCAAGCATCTCTAATAAGGTGTAGTTAACTTAGATGTCCTACTGCATGCCTAATCTGTTTGGTATGCATTATTGCTCACAGGCCACAAATGTGGACATCATGTTGCTGTAGTGAAGGCTATAGGAAATTATAACAGCATTTGTGTCTCTAAACATAGAAAAGATATTGTAAAATGCAGTATAAAAAATAAATAGTGCCAGGCACAGTGGCTCATGCCAGTAATCCCAGCACTTTAGGAGGCCAAGCTGGGTGGATCACCTGAAATCAGGAGTTTGAGACCAGCCTGGCCAACATGGTGAAACCTGGGCTCTACTAAAAATACAAAAATTAGCTGGGTGTGGTGGTGCATGCCTGTAATCCTAGCTACTTGGGAGGCAGAGGTTGCAGTGAGCCGACATTGCACCACTGCATTCTAGTCTGGGCAACAAGAACAAAACTCCATCTCAATGAATGAATGAATGAATGAATGATGTACCTGCTTTGTGCACTTGAACATGAACCACTAATGCAACTTGCAGGACGAAGTTTTTTGCAAGTCAGTGAATTGCTCTGAGTAAGTGAATTTGAAGGCCCAGGTCATTACTGTTTACTGCTGTCGACTTTATGAACACTGTACACTTAGGTTACATTAAATTTATTTTTATTCTGAAATCAAGTCTCACTCTGTCACCCAGGTTAGAATACAGTGCTGCAATCTCAGCTCGCTGAAATCTCTGCCTCCCATTTTCAAGGTATCCTATACCTCAGCCTCCCAAGTAGCTGGGACCACAGGCACGAGCCAGCATGCCTGTAACTAAATTTGTTCTTTAAAACTTCAATAGATCTTAGCTTATGGTAACTATATGAACTTTTTAAGTATTTAACTTAATTTTTTATTTTATCCATTTTGAGACAGGGTTATAAGGCTTTTTAACTCATGATAACATAGCTTAAAACAAGCATGTCGAGCCGGGTGCGGTGGCTGACACCTGTAATCCTAGCACTTTGGGAGGCTGAGGTGGGCGGATCACCTGAGATCAGGAGTTCAAGACCAGCCTGACCAATATGGTGAAACCCCGTCTTTAAAACAAAAAACACACACAAGCATGTCATAGAACTGTACAAAGTTTTGGTTTTTTTTTTTTTTTGAGACTGAGTCTTGCTCTGTCACCCAGGCTGGAGTGCACTGGTGTGATCTTGGCTCACCGCAACCTCCGCCTCCTGGGTTCAAAGAATTCTGTCTCAGCCTCCCCAGTAGCTGGGATTACAGGCACCTGCCACCATGCCCACTAATTTTTGTATTATTAGTAGAGATGCGGTTTTGCCATGTTGGCCAGGCTGGCCTCGAACCCCCAACCTCAGGGGGTCCGCCCGCCTCGGCCTCCAAAGTGCTGGGATTACAGGTGTGAGCCACCGTGCTCAGCCTGTACAAAACTTTCCTAAAGGCCCATCAGAGCAGACAGGGCATTCCCCATGCATGTTCTGCTAGGCATTTAATGTTAGCTTTTCCCTGTCTGCACTATGCCGATTTGTAGAGAGACACATGTGAATGAACCTCAGGCTCCTGAGTAGCTGAGACAAGAGGCACCCACCACCGGGCCCAGCACCTCGTTGCCCTGTATTCCAATCATAGATCTTTCAACCTCTAGGACATGGACCAATAACATTTAGTATACTTGGCTGTAGCTACTTTAAGCTTAGATATTTGCCTTTGAATATTCTACTTTATATTTTTTTAATAAAATATGAATGTTGGCCAGGCGCGGTGGTGCATGCCTACAATCCCAGCACTTTGGGAGGCCGAGGGGGGCGAATCATGAGGTCAAGAGATGGAGACCATCCTGGTTAACGTGGTGAAACCCCGTCTCTACTAAAAATACAAAAGCTAGCTGGGTGTGCTGGCGTGCACCTGTAGTCCCAGCTACTTGGGAGGCTGAGGCAGGAGAATTGCTTGAACCCGGGAGGTGGAGGTTGCAGTGAGCCAAGATCACGCCACTGCACTCCAGCCTGGCGCCTGGCTACAGAGTGAGAGACTCTGTCTCAAACAAACATATATATATATATATATATATATATATATATAAAATATATATATAAAAAATATATATATATATATATATAAACGTCTAGTGATTCTTTTGTAGTTGTTGTTGGTTTTATGTTTTGGAGATAGGTTCTTGCTCTGCCACCCAGACTCAAGTGCAACCGTATGGTACAGCTCACTGCAGCCTTGACCTGGGCTCAAGTGATCCTCCCACTTCAGCCCCTCGAGTAGCTGGGACTGCAAGCATGCACCACCACCCTTGGATAATTTTTTATTTTTTGGAGCAATGAGGTCTTCCTGTGTTGCTCAGTCTGGTCTCTAACTCTTGGGCTCAGGCAATCCTCCCACGTCAGTTTCCCAAAGTGCTAGATTACAGGCATGAGCCACTGTGCCTGTCCATATCCGGCTTTCTGTTATAAGAGTGGATTTTGTCATTTTGATACCCCACACAACATTGGTCCATTTCTTTGATGATATTATCATCAATTGGACCTGATAAGCAGAAAATAATAAACATCCTACAAGACTTAATAAAACACATGCATGACAGAGGATGGGAAGGAAACCTTGAATAATTCATGACTGACCACATCTGTGAAGTTTTTATGATCTGATTGTAGTCTTGTGTATATTGTACCATCTGCCACAAAGTAAGAGTTATGTTTGATGGAGCTATGTGAAGTTTGGAGGGAATATACACCATCTATGGACAGGCACCCTAAGCAGTTTATCCGGTAATTCACACAGCTCTAATTTTATGCGAGGCCTCAAGCAAGCAAAGGCTTCGCAGCAGGACCAGGCTGTGGTGCAAGCTGCCCTACCCCTCAGGCCTGATGGCCCAGCAGGCCCAATGGTACAGGGAATTTCTACTCTGTATGAAACCTTGATTTTAGAAGAATCCTAGTAAACCCCCTATGACCACGTCCTCTTTTCTGACAAGTACATTCCATTTGAACACAAATTGTATAACCTGAGCTGTTAATGAACTTGATGTCTGATTTCCAAAACTATAAAATCTGACTTGTGCAGCAGCATTTCATTGTTAAATGAAAATAGTATATAAGACTAACCTGCCGGGCGCGGTGGCTCACACCTGTCATCCCAGCACTCTGGGAGGCCGAGGCGGGTGGATCACGAAGTCAAGAGATTGAGACCATCCTGGCCAACATGGTGAAACCCCGTCTCTACTAAAAATACAAAAAAATTAGCTGGGCGTGGTGGCGTTCACCTGTAGTCCCAGCTACTGGGGAGGCTGAGGCAGGAGAATTGCTTGAACTCGGGAGGCGGAGGTTGCAGTGAGCCGAGGTTGCGCCACTGCACTCCAGCCTGGCGCCTGGTGACAGAGTGAGACTGTCTCAAAAAAAAAAAAAAAAAAGACTAACCTATGCCAGGCGCAGTGGCTCACGCCTGTAATCCCAGCACTTTGGGAGGCTGAGGTGGGTGGATCACGAGGTCAGGAGTTCAAGACCAGCCTGACCAACATGGTGAAACCCCATCTCTACTAAAAATACAAAAATTAACCGGGCATGGTGGCGCACACCTGTAATCCCAGCTATTCGGGAGGCTGAGGCAAGAGAATTGCTTGAGCCCGGGAGGCAGAGGTTGCAGTGAGCCGAGATCGCTCCACCTCACTCCAGTCTGGGTGACAGAGCAAGTCTCAAAAAATAAAAATAGGCTGGGTGTGGTGAATCAGTCCTGTAATCCCAGCACTTTGGGAGGCCAAGGTGGGTGGATCACCTGAGGTCAGGAATTTGACACCAGCCTGGCCAACATGGTGAAACCCCATCTCTATAAAAAATAATAATAATAAAAAGACTCGCCCAAGCAGGCCCTGAGGGCACAATTAAAACATCCAAGTAGCTTGCTCAGGATTCCGTAACACCACTTTCTTCTGCTTCTCTGGCTTTCCCTCATTCCACACATAAGGCTTCATGAGAGTTAACAGAAGATAGAAATGGGAGGTCCTGGCATATAAATTGATCTGCACAGTAAGCTGACTCCAACCAGAAGTATTACATAGCCTCACTAAGAGATGCCCCTAAAAAGACGGTGATAAAGCCAGCCTCATTATATCTTGCTACCAGAAGCACATGAGAAAAATTCTTTTAAGTAGCTTTAAAGTCCCAGCTACTCAGGAGGCTGAAGTGGGAGGATCACTTGGGCACAGGAGCTTGAGACCAGCCTGGACAACATAGCAAGATACTGCCTCAATAAAAAAATAAATAGGGCCAGGCGTGGTGGCTCACACCTGTAATCCCAGCACTCTGGGAGGCCGAGGCGGGCGGATCACCTGAGGTCAGGAGTTCAAGACCAGCCTGACCAGCATGGTGAAACCCCGTCATTTAAAAAATAAATAAAATAAATAAATAAAAATAAATAGCTTTTGAGTTATCTATATTGTGATATAATACACCACAGCCTTTACAATAGCAAATTCTGGGGCATGATTAAATGAAAAGCAAAGATAGTACTTCATAGCATCTGCAAACTGGCATAGTGCAGACAGGCAAAAAGCAACGGTAAATAACTACTGGAACATATATGTAGACAATGCCCTGTCTGGCATCTACCGCAGAGTAGGCTCTCAACAGATGTGGGTAAGAGATGTAGCCAGATGGATGTCTGCCTTTTTCGCAGCCTCCCTGGTTCTTAATAGGCCCATTTATCAAGTGCCATGGCAACAGGAAAGGAGGTCTGCATGGACTTCCCCTCAGTAAGGCATATCTGCCCATGCACCAAGAGTCAAGGCTGTGCTGGACCCCTGATTGAGCACACCATTCTCCAGGGAACCAATGAGCCACACGGTGGTAGATTGGTACACTGGACCCTTTCTACACGGAAACAGAAGCCATTTGTCCCTTTGGGAATAAAGACATATTCCAAATATGAATTTGCCTCCCAGAATGATCCTGCTGGCACTAAGCAGAGGCCTTTTTCATTGCCATGATACTGCATACAAATCACTAAGCAACTTGTCTACAGTTGGACAGAATGAGATAGAATTACACTGATGCAGTTTACTAGCATTACCACAAGCCCCAACAACCCAGAAGCATCTGACTTGATAAAATGGCAGAATGCCTGCCAACAGCTTAGTTGCTACATTAGCTGGAGAAAAGTACCCTGCAGGATTAGAAGGCTGTCTTACAGGATGAATATTTGACTTAAGCCAGTAGCTAGTATTTGGCGACATCGCCCTCATAGCCAAATACTGCATGAATCAAAGAACCAAGGGGTGGAGGTTTGGAATGGCCCCTTTCACTTTTTCCCATTTTATTTTAATTAATTTATTTATTTGAGACAGAGTTGCTGTGGCACCCAGGCTGGTGTGCAGTGGTATGAGCACAGCTTACTATAACCTCTACCTCCCGGGCTCAAGTGATCCTCCCATCTCAGCCTCATGAGTAGCTGGAACTACAAACACGCGCCACCACATCCAGCTTATTTTTGTAGTTTTTGTCCGACCTGCCCGGACCCTCGGACCCTTGTCGCTTGAACCCCGAAGCACAACCGAACAACACGAGGCGATTCAAAAGCTCAGGCTTTATTGGAGAGTCTCCGGGCGGGCTGGACTCGCGCACAAGGGAAGAGCCAGCAACCACGCGCCGGGTTTCTTTGTTCTATGATTTTTATAGAGGCCGGGGTGGTGGGAGGTGCCGGGAGGTGGGGGAGCTGATGTGACAGGTGGTGATTGGTCGGTCAGGCTGCGGGGCGGGAGCCGGGCGGGAAGCTAGGGGAGAGCTGATGAGGTAGGTAGTGATTGGTTGGTCAGGCTGCAGGGCGGGAAGCCGGGCGGGAAGCTAGGGGAGAGCTGATGAGGTAGGTGGTGATTGGTCGGTCAGGCTGCAGGGCGGGAGCCGGGCGAGAAGCTAGGGGAGAGCTGATGAGGTAGGTGGTGATTGGTCGGTCAGGCTGCGGGGCGGGAAGCTGGGGGAGAGCTGATAAGGTGAACTGGTGAGCGGGCGTTTGGGTGGAGTAGGAGATTCTTGTGCAAGGGGTTTTTCAGATAAGTTTTTTCCTACAGCCAGGCCCTGAGTGGGGGTTGTTGAGGACCCGTGAGCCCTCCTCCAGACAGTTTTAGTAGAGAAGGGATCTCACTATTTCGCCCAGGTTGGTCTCCTACCTCTAGGCTCAAGGAATCCACCTGCCTTGGCCTCCCAAAGTGCTGGGATTACAGATGTGAGCCACTGCACCTGGCTAACGTTTTCCCTTAAAAAACAAAGAATTGACACATAATTCAGACATACATGTAAAGCATACAATTTAGTGATTTTTAAAAATATATTTATAAACTTGTACAACCATCAACACTATTTAATTTCAGCACATTGTTACCACCTCCAAAAGAAACTCCGTATCCATTAGCAGTTCACTCTCCATTCCCAGCACCTGACAACCCCTAAGCTACTTCCTGTCTCTATCAATTGACATATCCTGGACATTTTTTAAATAAAATTATGTAATATGTGAACTTTTGCATTGGCTCTTTTGATTTGGCATAATGTTTTCTTTTCTTTTTTTTTTTGAGATGGGGTTTCACCATGTTGGCCATGCTGGTCTCAAACTGCTGACCTCAGGTGATCCGCCCACCTTAGCCTTCTAAAGTGCTAGGATTACAGGCGTGAGCTACCACACCCAGCCGGAAATACTAATTTTATGTGAAATAAAGATCTTTCTTATTTCAAAAAATATATAAAGCACTGCCATAACTGCTTTACAAATAGAAACTGATTTTTGTCCTCATAATAACCCTCTGACGTAGGTACTATTATTATTTCCCTTTAACAAATGAGGAAGTGGAGGCACAGAGAGGTAAGCCCCATTGTCCAAGGTTAGGCAGCTTGTAAAGGGCAGACCATGTATTTGAACTCAGACTGATTCCAGAGCCTGTACTATTTATTTATTTATTTATTTGAGACACACTCTCGCTCTGCTGCCCAGGCTGGAGTGCAGTGGTGCGATCTTGGCTCACTGAAACCTCTGCCTCCTAGGTTCAAGCAATTCTCCTGCCTCAGCCTCCTGGGTAGCTGGGACTACAGGTGCATGCCACCATGCCCGGCTAATTTTTTGTATTTTTAGTAGAAACAGGGTTTCACCATTTTGGCCAGGCTGGTCTCGAACTCCTGACCTCAGGTGATCCACCCACCTCGGCCTCCCAAAGTGCTGGGATTACAGGCATAAGCTACCACACCCGGCCTAATAATAATAATTTTAAATTAAAAAAGACATGTTTAGCCTGGGGTGCACCCTATAAGGGTCAAGAGGGAGGCGCATTCACTCTCTAAGAAGTAAGGTCCTAAAGAGAAGGCACTTCACTGGGAAAGCTGGGAGATGGGGGCTTACAGCAGAGGAGCAGGAGGTAGAAAGAAAGAGCAAATAACCCTGCTCACAGAAAGCCAAGAGTTTTGGCTGCTGCAGTCTCCAGTATTATCTTGCTCCTGGTGTTAGCTTGCTCGCAGGTCTACAGCATCAACAACAGAGAAAAAAATGTAAACACCCAACCAAATATTTGCACCTTTTGGATGATTTCCCACTTTTAGAAAATGAAGAACATTTGGTTGTTTACAGTCCCCATCCATTTTTCTGTTCCCTTCCTTCCAATTTTTTGCTAAGACAGTGGGACCCCCTGGCTGGAGAGCAGTATTCTCTTTATAGCTTGATTCTGTTTACCCCTGAGGCCAAGGACAATATTATCTATATTCTTAAAGGCAGAAGATAGAAATAAAATCTAAATAACTTGTCCTTGAGCCTGACCTAAAGCCAGGGCAGTGGAACAGAATTCAGGGGTAAGGAGCCTGGAGAGGATGGAGTAAGTTTATTCAAATTAATAAATGCTAGATCAGAATATATTTTAAAAATTTAGGCAGATGATTACCTGCTCACCCTGTCTTTGGAATGTTTTAGAGAGGTGTTAATGAACAATCTTACTGGCACAATCTAGGACTCTTCTTGTAATTGCATAAAATTGAAAAGAATTTAAAGATACTTTCTCATGTGATTTCATGCCTTTTCCTTACACGTATGCCCACATGTTGTCAAACATTGCATTGCATTACATAATACAATTCTCGAAACAAGCATTTATTATCCTATTTTAGATGAAGACACTGAGGCCAAGAAGGGTTACATAATTTGCCCAGGCTAGGCATGGTGGCTGACACCTGTAATCTTAGCACTGTGGGAGGCTGAAGCGGGTGCATTCCTTGAGGCCAGGAGTTCGAGTCCAGCCTGGCCAACATGGCAAAACTCTGTCTCCACTAAAAATACAAAATAAAAAAATTAGCTGGGCATGGTGGCCTGCACCTGTAATCCCAGTTACTTGGGAGGCTGAGGCAGGAGAATTTCTTGAATCTGGGATGTGGAGGTTGCAGTGAGCGGAGATCATACCACTGCACTCCAGTCTGAGCAACAGAGTGAGACGCTGGCTCAAAAAATAAATAAATAAAAATAATAAATAGGCCCGATGTGGTGACTCACGCCTGTAATCCCAGCACTCTGGGAGGCCAAGGCAGGCGGATCTCCTGAGGTCAGGATTTCGAGACCAACCTGACCAACATGGTGAAATCCCTGTCTCACTAAAAATACAATAATTAGCTGGGTGTGGTGGCATGCACCTGTAGTCTCAGCTACTCAAGAGGCTGAGGCAGGAGAATCACTTGAACTTGGGAGGTGGAGGTTGCCGTGGGCCAAGATCTCATTATTGCACTCCAGGCTGGGTGACAGAGTAAGACTGTCTCAAATAAATAAATAAATAAAAATTACAAGCTCCATATCAAAAGACAAAAGACAAAAACAAACATATATGTATATAGTAAATAAAATTGTTTAAAGACGAAGGCAATCTCACATATTTATAGGTCAAGGGACTGGGCCTTGACGTATAAAGAACATGAGGAACAATGCACATATCCGTCATCTGGTGAGCAAATAAACAAAAGGTGGAATATTTATACATCAGAATATCATTCAACAAGGAAAAGAAGTACTTATACAACCTGGTTGAACCTTGAAGACATTAATTATGGTAAATGAAAAAAATAGTCATAAAGTGTTACATATTGTCTGATTCCATTTATATGAAATACCCAGAATAGGCGAATCTATAAACACAGAAAGTAAATTTGTGGTTTCCTAGTGCTTAGGGCAGGGAGGGTTGGTGGAAGGATTGGGGGTGACAGTCAAATAGTATGTGGTTTCTCTTGGAGATGATAAAAATATTCTAAAATTGACTGTGATGATGGATGCACAATTCTACAAATACACTAAAAACAATGGAATTGTATGCGTTAAATGGATGAATTGAATGACTGTGAATCATATCTCAATAAAGCTGTTAAAAAAAGGTTTTTTGGCTGGGCTCAGTGGGTCACACCTGTAATCCTAGCACTTTTGGAGGCTGAGGTAGGAAGATTGCTTGAGCCCAGAAATTTAAGACCAAACAGAACAATAACAACAACAAAAACAAAACCAGACCCAGCGGTGCCCAAGTGCCTGCAGTCTCAGCGACTCAGGAGGCTGAGGTGGGAGGATCACTTGAGCCCAGGAGATGGAGGCTGCAGTGAACTGTGAGGGCACCACTGCCCTCCAGCCTGGATGACACAGCAACATCCTGTCTCCAAGAGAAAAAAAGTTTTTTATAATTTAGATAATTGTTAGTAAGAGTGAAATGACGGTGGTGTTAACTGTCAAATCTGCAAGAAGACCGGAAAATAAAACTGGCCGCCCCTATGTATCCCCACGAATTTAGAACATCAAGATGCCCTGTATTTGCGTATTAAAAGACTAGGCTGGGAGGGTCAACTTTTTCTCAGGCTCCGTGAATGACATGCATAGTTAAACCAATCCCCTGAGCCCTATGCAAATCAGATACCACCTCCTCCAGCCACTATGTGTATATATATATATATAGCTGTTATCTCTGGCAGGTGGGGTTCCCTCTCTCAGCTTTGGAGCCCTCCCCCTCTGTCTCTGTACAGGGAAGCTTCTTTCTTCTCCCTTCCTTCTTGCCCCTTCTTGTCTATTAAACTCTCTGCTCCTTGAAACCAATCCACGTGTGTCCACGTTGTTTTATCTAAACCAGCAGGAGGACCAGGAACCCTGGTGTTCTTCCAGTCAGCGGAGTCCTGTTGCTACCGAGGAATTTCACCTGACAAGAAACCCAAACGGCACCCAGGAACGCAGTTTATTACACCCGGCGGGCCCAGGTGGGTTCGTACTCAAAAGTCTGGATCCTGGCCTCAGTCAGTATACAGCTTTTACAGGTTAGGGGCCGGGGAAGTAACTCAAGGTTTTAGGCAACGTTGCAGTTTTACAGGGGGCTTTTTGGCTGGTAAACAGGAAGCACAAACGCAGACAAGGTAGGTGAGGCAGCTAATGCAGACCCTCAGGAAATTCTCTTCACGGGCCTTTCACACAGGCCTTCCATCTCACTATCACTGGTAGATAGGGGCACTATCATTTTTGATGCCTACATTTCAAAGAGATCTCAAGTCTTTGAGAAAGACATCCTGGGTTATAAAAATTTACAAGAGGCTTTTAGAAAGATTTATATGTATCTCACAGGGCCAGAAGGAATTTACAATGACAAATTCTCTAAAATGCTTTTTTAAAAAGGGAGAGAATAGGCTCTTCCCTCATTTTTTCTTTTTGCTTTTGTTTGTTTAGATGCTTATATTAAGAGACAGGACTTTGCTATTGTAAACCAGAAAGTATCTGAGACAGGTCTCAATCAACTTAGTTTATTTTGCCAAGGTTAAGGATGTGCTTCTTCTTCTTCTTCTTTTTTTTTTTTTTTAAGAGACGGGGTTTAACCATGGTGGCCAGGCTGATCTCAAACTCCTGACCTCAAGTGATCCACCCACCTCGGAGCCACCGCGCCCGGCCAAGGATGTGCTTCTGACATAGCTTCAGGAGGTCCTAATGACATGTGCCCAAGGTGGTCAGGGTACAGATTGCTTTTACATATTTTAGGAAGACATGAGATATTAGTATGTGTAAGATGTGCATTGATTTGTTCTGGTAAGGCGGGAAAACTTGAGGCAAGGGCTTCCAGGTCTCACATAGATAAGAGACAAAAGGTTGCATTCTTTTTGAGTCCTTGATCTTCCTCCACTGAATACACAATTTAGGCTGGCTCAGTGAATCTACATTTTTACATAAACAATAAGGCAGGGGAAGCAATCAGACATGCATTTGTCTCAGGTGAGCCTCAGAGGGATGACTTGGAGTTCTGTCTGTCCTTTGTCCACGAGGAATTTCCTTGTGGGCAAATTGTGAGGGGGTTATGTAGCTTTTTATCTTTTTGTTATTAGTATTTTTGAGACAGAGTCTTGCTCTGTTGCCCAGGCTGGAGTGGAGTGGCCCGATCTCAGCTCTGTGGGAGGGCAAAACGAGCAGATCGCTTGAGCTCAAGAGTTCAAGCCGGTCGCAGTGGCTCACACCTGTAATCCCAGCACTTGGCTGAGGCAGGAGAATTGAGTGAACCCGGGAGGCAGAGGTTGCAGTGAGCTGAGATTGCACCATTGCACTCCAGCTTGGGTGACAGAGTGAGACTCTGTCTCAAACAAAAAAAAAAAAAAAGAGTTCAGGACCAGCCTGGGTAGCATGTCTAAACCCCATCTCAACAAAAAATATAAAAATTAGCTGGGCATAGTCCCAGCTATTCTAGAGGCTGAGGTGGGAGGATCACTTGAGCCAGGGAGGTAGAGGTTGCAATGAGCCGAAATCTCATCACTGTACTCCAGCCTGGGAGACAGAGTGAGACTCTGTCTCAAAAAAAGAAAAAAAAAAAAGCTTAAAATCTCTTTTTTAGCCTCTCAATTTCAATCTCGCTTACTTATTCCTTCAAAGCCACCACTATCCTGAGCTTGGGGCCCTTCCTTCCAATTGTGGGTTTTGTTGGTGTTATTTCGTTTTGTTGTGTTATTGAATATTGGAATATGGAAATATCTTTCTTTTGTAACAACAAATATGGAATACAAATGTTACAACTTCTTTTTTGCCCATCCTGGATTAAAATGGGAATAATAGATGAAATGTCTTGCAAACAGGACAGAATCTCTCGGGATCTAAAATGTGCTTTGCCCAGGGTCTTGCCTTGTAATAATAAAGAAGGTTGACTCTCCCTTAGTGATCCAAACAAAGAAATGTGGTCAGCTGCAAGATCAAGCTTCAGCGAGGTCCTGAGTCACGTGAAAATCCGTCCACCCCAAGCCTCTGTGCTTTAGAAGCTAGAAAGTCATTCTACCCCAGGGCACAGGGTACATAAATAGCACCAGGAGGAATATGAGCAACAGGTGTTACCCATAGAGGGTCTTGACTATGAGTTTTCCAGGTCCTTGGCGTTTTGAACAAAGAATTGAACAAAATACAGGAAGTAGTAGAGGAATGAAACTCAGGAATAAAGTAGTGAAAGCAGGAATGTATTTAAGTAAGAAAGCACTTAGAAGGGTGGGAGTGGGCCCGAGCAAGTAGCTCAAGGGCACAGTTAGAAAGTTTTCTGGGCTTTAAGTACCTCATTTGAGGTTCTTATCTGGATGAAGGATTTGGGCTGTGGCAAATTAAAGGCTCAGGTGAACTGGTGCCCTATGTAGATAAAGGGATGGTCACTGCTTCTCTGGGGCCAATCAAGGCACTCTCCCTTTTCACCCCAGCACTTTGGGAGGCTAAGGCAGGTGGATCACTTGAGCTTAGGAGTTCAACACCTGCCTGGCTAACATGATGAAAATCTGTCTGTACTAAAAATATGAAAAAATTAGCTGGACATGGTGGCACACAATTGTAATCCCAGCCACCCAGCAGGCTGAGGCAGGAGAATTGTTTGAACCTGGGAGGCCAGAGGTTGCAGTAAGTCAAGATTGCGCCACTGTACTCTAGCCTGGGTGACAGAGCGAGATTTCATCTGAAATCTGAAAAAAAAAAAGATTAAAATGTGTTATTTGTAAATTAACTGCGTGCAGTGGCGTGGGCCTGTAGTCCCAGCTACTCAGGAGGCTGAGGTGGGAGAATCATTTGAGCCAAGGAGGCAGAGGTTTCAGTGAGCCCAGATTGTGCCATTGCACTCCAGCCTGGGTGACCGTGTTAGAAACAAGAGTTTGGAGATGTAAAGAAAACGAGCGCTTAGACAAAAGGTTTTTCAGCAAGGCAAATTTATTTTTGTAGAAAGGTGTGGCTCACACTTTTAGTCATTGTGAGAGCACACTGAACAAAGGAGTTATTTTTAACGTAGTTTTTGTTTTAGTATTTTTTTTTTTTTTTATTGGCTGGGGTTGGGCTGTATAATTTTTTTTTGAGACAGAGTCTCGCTCGCTCACCCAGGCTGGAGTGCAGTGATGCGATCTCGACTCACTGCAACAGCATCCACTTCCCAGGTTCAAGTGGTTCTTCTGCCTCAGCATTCTGAGTAGGTGGGACTACAGGTGCGCACCACCAGGCTCAGCTAATTTTTATTTTTAGTAGAGACGGGGTTTCACCATGTTGGTCAGGCTGGTCGCCAACGCCTGACCTCATGATCTGCCTGCCTCGGCCTCCCAAAGTGCTGGGAATACAGGCCTGAGCCACCATGCGCGGCCTGGACAGGATAATTTAAGTTGATTTTGATTGGCTAAAGCTTAAACTTTTTAAAATAAGGTAATAAAACGAAAATTTTGAAGGCTGCAGCGGAGAAGGGGATGAATAATAGGGGGGCGGGGTTTGGGTTGATTTACAACCTTACAACTTGTGACCAGGAAGTTAAGTTTGAAGAGGAACTTAGCGGTATGAACCATGTTTGGGCTTGTGAAGACATGGCAAAGGTGGGAAGGGTAGTCACAGAAGAGCCGTTTTGGCGAGTAGGGACACTTTGCAGTAGAGCAGGTCGTTTAGAAGGGACAAGGAAATTGATTTTGAGAACAAAGAAAAAGGAAGTTAAAGTTTTGAAGAGGAATTTACTACATCATGGTATCTGACAACTCCCCTTTTTGATTTTTATAATTAAAAAAAAATTTAACATGTTTATGTTTTTTTTTTTTTTTTTAAGAAAAGGAACTTATTTGAATAAGGCAGAGGAGAATTGAAGAAGGTTTTGGTGAGAGTTGTTTTAATAAGTTTTCGTATTAATTTTTAGACACACGGTATAACATTTTATAAAAATAAGTATATTTATTTTAATGGCAAAAGAAGTAAGGACTGAGGACATAAGTTTTTTTATTTGTTGAATTTTTTTAAATTAAATTAGTAAAGGGATTGTTTATTTTTAAATTTTTAGTTAACTTATTGGCTAAAGTAGCAGTAAGACTTTGTAGTGTTTTTGTTATGGTTTTGTTGGGAGTAGTATTATCAGGGATAAAAGTATAACATGGAATTTTAATTATAACACAGATTTTGTTTTTTGATTTACAATTGTTTTAATTTGGTAGGGTGTGTTTATCACTAAGGTTTTTTCAAAAGTTAGTTTTTTGGTTTGTTTTTTAGTTAACAAGGTGGTAGCCTCGATAGATTGAATATATTTGGGTCACTTACAGGATACTGGGTCTAAAACTTTTGATAGAAAGGCTACAGATTGTCAATGGCCCCCTTGTTTTTGAGTAAGTACCCCTAAAGCTACCCTCTTGTTTGTGTTAATGAAAAGGTGAAATGGTTTTTTTAGGGAAGGCAGGGGTAAGACAGGGGTAGTGATGGGTAAGTGTTTTAACTTTGCAACTTGATGGATTTTTTAAGAAGTCTACAAGAGAGGGTCAGGTTTTCTCTGGGATAAATATTAGGGATAAAGGTTTTGTTTTAGGGCATTTGAGTTAATCTATAATTGGCAATATCTAATTAATCTTAAAATTTTTTTGAGTTTTTAATTTTAGCCAAAGGTAAGGACACATTTTTTTTTTGACTCGTTTAGGCTTTATCTTTTATTTGTTTTTATTTATTAAGTGTTTTAAATATTTTATGTTTTTTAAGTTGGAGGTTTTTTTGAAACTTGTAAATTTTTTTTTGTACAAAGTTAAGGAGGTAGATGGAAAAGTCTGTGGCTTGTTTTGTTTTTTTTTTTTGAGATAGAGCCTCACTCTGTCGCCCAGGCTGGAGTGCAGTGGTGCAGTCTTGGCTCACTGCAACCTCCACCTCCCGGGCTCAAGTGATTCTCCTGCCTCAGCCTCCTGACTAGCTGGGATTACAGGCATACGCCACCACGCCCAGCTAATTTTTGTATTTTTTTTAGTAGAGATGGGGTTTCACCGTATTGGTCAGGCTGGTCTCAAACTCCTGACCTCATGATCCACTGGCCTCAGCCTCCCAAAGTGCTGGGATTACAAGCATGAGCCACAGCTCCCGGCCTTGTTGCTTGTTTTATAGTTTTATTAGATATCAGTAAGTTATTTATATATTGGAGTAAACATATGTTTTGGGATAAAAAAATTTTTTTAGGATTTGGCTAAAGAGGTTAGGTGAATTTGTGAATCTTTGGGGCAAGACTGTTTATCAGTATTGTTTTTGTTTAGAATGAGCATCTTTTAATTTGAAAGTAAATGTGTCTTGGCTATCTTTAGTTAAGGGACACGTCTAGAAGGCAGTTTTTAAATTTGTAACTGTAAATTATTGATGTTTATATGGAATATTATTGAGAATGGTGTAAGGATTAGGAACAACACGGTGGGTAGTTTGAACTATTTGATTAATAGTCTAAAGATTTTGTATTAATTGGTATGTTTTGTTTGATTTTTTTATATGTATATATTTTATTGCATTTTAGGTTTTGTGGTACTTGTGAAGAACATGCAAGATTGTTGCAAAGAGACATACATGGCAGTGTGGTTTGCTGCCTTCCTCCTCATCACCTATATCTGGCATTTCTCCTCATGTTATCCATCCCCAACTCCCCACCCCCTGCTGTCCCTCCCCTGGTTCCCCCTCACAGACCTCAGCGTGTGATGCTCCCCTCCCTGTGTCCATGTGTTCTCATTGTTCAACACCCACCTATGAGTGAGAACATGCGGTGTTTGATTTTCTGTTCTTGTGTCAGTTTGCTGAGAATGATGGTTTCCAGG
>CAUYQU010091131.1:0-86257 GCA_963574635.1 Cheracebus regulus
GAACCTGGCCAGGTACAGTGGCTCATACCTGTGATCTTGGAAACAAAAGTAATCCAGGCTGGGCGAAGTGGGTCATGCCTGCAATCCCAGCACTTTGGGAGACTGAGGCAGGTGGATCACTTGAGGTCAGGAGTTTGAGACTAGCCTGGCCAACATGGTGAAACACCACCTCTAGTAAAAATACAAAAATTAACCGGGTGTGGTGGTGGGCACCTGTAATTCCAGCTACTCAGGAGGCTGAAGCACGAGAACTGCTTAATCCTGAGAGGTGGCGGCTGCAAGGAGCCGAGATCATGCCACTGCAGTCCAGTCTGGGCAATGAGAGCAAAACTTTGTCTGAAAACAAAGCAAAACAAAACAACCACAAGCTGCTGAACCTAAGAATAAGCGAACTTAAAAACTATACAGAGAGAGGCCAGGAGCACTGGCTCATGCCCATAATCCCAGCACTTTGGTAAACTGAGGCAGGTAGTTTATTTGAGGTCAGGAGTTCAAGACTAGCCTGACCACATGGTAAGATCCCTGTCTCTACTAAAAATACAAAAATTTTCCAGGCATGGTGGCAGGTGCCTGCAATCCCAACTACTCAAGAGGCTGAGGCAGAAGAATTGCTTGAAGCCAGGAGATGGAGGTTGCAGTGAGCTGAGATCGCATCACTGCACTCCAGCCTGGGCAACAGAGAGATTCCGTCTGAAACAAACAAAAACTATACAGAGATAGTTACTTTCAATTACTGTACAGCTAACAGCTGAAATATACTTCACAAACTAGAAAAGGTTAAAAAAAAAAAGAAGGCAGGGGGGGTACAAGGAGCATGACAGGTTTTCATACAGGATGTTTTAAAGTTAGAGCTATCCCATCAAGAAATACAAAGGCTAAGCATAATAATCTGAAACACAAAAAGTCTGTTTCAAGAAACACTGCCTATGTAACTGTAGAATTTGCTAGTCTGAAAGTTATAAATCCTGAAAACTTAAATTTAAAACTAAACTGCTTGGCCAGGCACAACAATTTCAAGCCTATAATTCCAGCATTTTAGGGGGCCAAGGCAGGGGGATCACTTGAGCCCAGGAGTTCAAGACCAGCCTGGACGACATGGTGAAACCCTTTCTCTACAAAAACTAAAACAATTAGCTAGGTGTGGTGGTGCACACCTGCAGTCTCAGCTACTTGGGAGGCTGAGGCAGGAGGATCGTTTGAGTCTGGGAGATTGAGGCTATAGTGAGCTATGACTGTACCACTGCACTCCAGCCTGGGCAACAGAGTGAGATCCTGTGAAAAAAAGATAAATGAAAGAAGAGAAAGAAGAGAGGGGAAGAGGGAGGACAGGGGAGAGGAGGACAGGGGAGGGGAGGGGACAGGAGTGGAGTGGAGGGGAGGGGGGAAGCGAAAAAAGGAGGAAGGGAGGGAGGGAGGGAAGGCAGGCGGGCAGGAGAAGTGGCTCATGCCTGTAATCCCAGCACTTTGGGAGGCAGAGGCGGGTGGATCATGAGGACAGGAGTTCAAGATCAGCCCAGCCAACATGGTGAAACCCCATCTCTACTAAAAATACAAAAATTAGCCAGGTGTGGGAGTAGGCGCCTATAATCCCAACTACTCGGAAGGCTGGTGCAGGAGAATCACTTGAACCCGGGAGGCAGTTTGCAATAAGCCGAGATCATGCCACTACACTCTAGCCTGGGTGACACAGCAAGACCAGGTAAGAAAAGAAAAGAAACAAGAAAATAAGCCAGGCACAGTGGCTCATGCGTTTTTTTTTTTGAGATGGAGTCTTGCTCTGTAGCCCAGGCTGGAGTGCAGCAGTGTGATCTCAGCTCACTGCAAACTCTGCCCCTCAGGTTCAAGCAATTCTCCTGCCTCAGCCTCCTGAGTAGCTGGGACTATAGGCATACGCCACCACACCAGCTAATTTTTGTATTTTTAGTGGAGATGGGGTTTCACCATATTGGCCAGGCTGATCTCAAACTCCTGACCTTGTGATCCACCCTGGCCTGGGCGTGAGCCACCGCGCCTGGCCTGGCTCATGCCTTTAATCCCAGAACTTTGGGAGGCTGAGGTGGGTGGATCACCTAAGGTCAGGAATTTGAGACCAGCCTGGTCAACATGGCAAAACCCGTCTCTGCTAAAACTACAAAAATTAACTGGATGTGGTGGAGGTCACCTGTAATCCCAGATACTTAGAAAGCTGAAGCAAGAGAATCACTTGAACCCAGGAGACAGAGGTTGCAGTGAGCTGAATTCAGGCCACGGTACTCCAGCCAGAGTAAACAGAGCAAGACTCTGGCTCAAAAAAAAAAAAAAACAACCTAAACTGCCAATATTACTTTATGTAAGTCACTTAAGTGCCCTCGATCTATTTAGTCAATTATAAATGAAAGCATTAGGGAAGGTTTAGGGAAGCTGACCTCGAGGTCTCTAAAGTTTTAAAGGCTCACTTGGAATCAAAATCAAAATCCTTACAACAGCCCTATATAATCTACCTATCTTCACCTGCAGCCTTTACATTTCATGCATCTACTATTCTTCGTCTTTTGCACTCTGTCCTACGTTGGCCTCTTTACTGTTCTCTAAGCATGCCAGCATACTCTTCTCTTGCCTTAGTGCTTTGAATTGCTCCCCCTTCCCCAGGACATCCCCTAGACTCAACATACTCCTTTACTTCTTTCTTCTTATTTTTTTAAAGGCACACAGCACCCCACTTGGTTAATTTTTGTATTTTTTTGTAGAGACAGGGTTTTCCCTTGTTGGCCAGGCTGGTCTCGAAATCCTGGGCTCAAGTGATCTGTCAGTCTCAGCCTCCCTAAACGCTGGGAATACAGGCATCAGCCACCGCACCTGGCCCTTCACTTCTTTTCAGTGCACCCTTTCCATGAAGCAATCTCTGGTCACTGCTGATTAAAAATTGAATCCCCAATCACAATACTTCCTACTCAAACTCTTTATTTTTCTCTACTTATTACTTATTTATTGAACTTATTTCTCTTGTTTATAATCTGTTTCCCAATCAGAATATAAACTCCACAGTGACGGAATTTTTCTTTGTTCACTCCTATATCATCAGCACTTAGAAAATGCCTGGCACACAGCAGACACTAAAATGTTTGTGAAATAAATAAATATGTAAGGTTATTTTCAGTGGCGAATTTTTACGATTATTTAAGACCAAAAAGAGATCATATGTAGTAAATAATCCCATAATTAGTAATTAGGAGAAGTGAATGATGTAAACAAATTTATCTGTAACATTTCCTAGACATTATCAGAGTTAAATTACTCATCAACATAATCCTATATAGAATTTGTAATACAAGTGTAATGCATTTTAGTAAAAATCATTTCATTTAAATATGCAGTTTTAAAAACTGAAAAATGGCTAAGTAAGGGAACCTAAATATTCATGTGAAGTAAAAATTGGCCTTAATCTTAAAATGAAAGCAATATGGAAAGACTTTTCAATGCACCGAACAGGAAACAATCAACGAAGTGAAGAGACAACTTACAGAATGGGAGAAAGAAATTCCCAACTATCCATCTCACAAAAGTTAATAACCAGAATATATAAGGAACAAAAACAACTCAATAGCAAAAAAAAACAAATTATCTGATTAAATAATAGGCAAAGCCAGGGGCAGTGGTTCACTCCTGTAATCCCAGCACTTCGGGAGGCCGAAGCGGGCAGATCACCTGAGGTCAGGAGTTTGAGACCAGTCTGACCAACATTGAGAAACCCCATCTCTCTACTAAAAATACAATATTAGCCAAGCATGATGGTGCATGCCTGTATTCCCAGCTACTCGGGAGGCTGAGGCAGGAGAATCGCTTGAACCTGGGAGGCAGAGGTTGCAGTGAGCCGAGATCATGCCATTGCACTCCAGCCTGGGCAACAAGAACGAAACTCCCTCTCAAAAAAAAAAAAAAAAAAAGAATACGCAAAAGATCTGAATGGACACTTCTCAAAAGACATATAAATGGCCAACAGGTCTCTGGAAAAATGTTCAACATCATTAATTATCAAGGAAACGCAAATCAGAACTGTACTGAGATATCGTCTCACTGCAGTTAAAATGGCCACTATTAAAAAGACAAAAAAATTACAAATACTGGTCAGGATGTGGAGAAAGGGGAAAACTCATACACTGTTCATAGGAATATAAAGTAGAAATGCCATTATGGAAAAAAGTATGGAAGTTCCTCACAAAACTAAAAATAGAACTACCATTTGATTCAGCCATCCTACTGCTAGGTATATGTCCAAAAGAAAGGAAATCAGTTTATCAAAGAGATATCTGAATTCTCATGTTTACTACAGTGCTATTCACAATAGCCAACACATAATACCAACCTAAGTGTCCAGCAACAAATGAGTAAAGAAAGTGAGAAAGCGTGGTATATAGCAACATAGATGAAACTAGAAGTCATTATGTTAGGTGAAATAAGCCAGGCACAGAAAGACAAATATTGCATGTTCTCACTCATATGCAGCAGCTTAAAAAGTGGATCTCATGGAGGTAGGGATTAGAATGGTGCTCACCAGAGGCTAGGAAGGCAAGAGGGAAAGGAGTAATGAGAAGCTGGTTAGCGGGTACAAAAATACAATTAGATGGAAGAAATAAGTTCTGGTATTCAATAGCATAGTAGGAAAATTATAGTTAACAATCACTTATTATATATTTCAAAATAGCTAGAAAATTATGTTGCCAATACAAAGATAAATGTATGAGGTGATGGATATCCCGATTACTCTGATTTCATAATTATATATTGTGTATAACATATCAAAATAGTACATGTAGTCCAAAAATATGTATGTATAACTATTATATATCCAAAAAAATTTTAAGGCTTTTTAAGATAAAAAGCTCAGGAGGTGGGGGTGGTAGGGGCTGTGATATTGGAAATAAAAGTAATCCAGGCTGGGCGAGGTTGATCACGTCAGTAATCCCAGCACTGTGGGAGGCTGAGGTGGGTGGATCACCTGAGGTCAGGAGTTTGAGACCAGCCTGGTCGACATGGCAAAACCTTATCTCTACTAAAAATACAAAAATTAGCAGAGTGTGGTGGCAGGCACCTGTAATCCCATCTATTCGGCAGGGAGCATTGTTGAAGCTGGGAGGTGGACGTTGCAGTCAGCCGAGATCATGCCACTGCACCTCCAGCCTGGGTGACAGAGTAAGACTCTGTCCCCTCCCCGCCCAAAAAAAGGCTGGGCACAGTGGCTCACGCCTGTAATCCCAGCACTTTGGGAGGCCGAGGAGGTGGATGACTTGAGATCAGAAGCTCGAGACCAGCCTGGCCAACATGGTGAAACCCTATCTTTACTAAACATACAAAAAATCAGCCAGATGCAGTAGTGCATGCCTGTAGTCCCAGCTATTCCATAGGTTGAGGCACAAGAATCATCTGAATTAGGGAGGCGGAGGTTACAGTGAGCCACAATGGAGACACTGAACTCCAGCCTGGGAAACAGAGAGAAACTCTGTCTCAAAAAAAAAAAAAAAAGTAATCCATACTAAAATAAAAGCTTCACATTAGAAACTTGTCTAAATGAAAGCCAACTGTTTCAATCATCTAAAATTAACAGAGGTCAGGCATGGTGGGTAACCGTCTAATCCCAGGATTTTGGGAGGCAGAGAGGAGTGGATCATTTGAGTTCAGGAGTTCAGGACCAGCCTGGGCAACAGGGTGAAACTCCATCTCTACAAAAAAATACAAAAGTATTAGTCAGGCGTAGTGGTGTGCACCTGTGGTCCCAACTACTTGAGAGGTTGAGGGGGATGGATCACTTGAGTCCAGGAAGTTGAGGCTGCAGTGAGCCATGACTGCATCACTGTACTACAGCCTGGGCAACACAGTGAGACATCTTGTCTCAAAAAGTAAACATAATAAGTCCAGGCGCAGTGGTTCCCGCCTGTAATCCCAGCACTTTGGGAGGCCGAGGCGGATGGAGCATGAGGTCAGGAGTTCGAGACCAGCCTCGCCAACATAGTGAAGCCCTGTCTCTATTTAAAAAAAAAAAAACAGTAAACATAATAAAAGAAAATATAAAGCAGTAGCACCACGTTTTGAAAGATGACTTAACATGCCCAAATTCTAGCTTCACCTAACTAGAGGGTGAAAAAAGTATACACTAACATCTCCTCTGCATTTCCCAGAAAGCCAAAGTCACTCTACCTAATTAAAGGAAGCTGAAATATTTAAAGTATATTCATAAGTGCTAAAACATCCTGGATGAAAATTAATAAATACTTCACTAAAACATGTTCTAGTTACAAAGATAGTAAATTAGATGGACTATGAACTATATACAGAAAGGAAAGGTTTTTACTAAAGAAAATAACACATCTTGCTTTAATATCAACAATAATAAGGCAGATAGCAAATAATAAATAAAAGTAGTAATGTCAAAACTTCCAAACCCTACTAGCTCATCTCATTTAAAAGATACCATTTGGCTTTGATTTAGTTATCTCTAAATATAGCATCCAGTAAGTACTTCATATAACTCCCTATTAAGGATTTTTAGTCAGTAACTTGTAAACTTTTCTTTTTTTTAATTTTTTATTTTTATAGAGACGAGGTCGCACTATGTGGCCCAGGCTGGTCTTGAACTCCTGGACTCAAGTGATTCTCTTGTCTTGGCTTCCCAAAGTGCTGGGATTACTGGCATGACTGCACCTGGCCTAAATTTCTAAAAAAGATAAAAAGAACTTAAGAATCTTTGCCTAATATTAAAAGTTTAGTTTTAGTACCAAAAATGAGGATGCTGGTCTTAAGAGTATCATATACCATGCTTTTGTAACAACTTAAAAGATAAAAAAGAAAGAAAAAAAGGAATATCATATACTTAAGAGAATATCAGCCACGCAATTCATCATACAGTATTCAAGAAGCAGATTTAAAAGACTCTAGTATCAAAAGTATCTATTACTTTATCCTTTTAACATTTTCAGATTGTGACGTTACTAATATATAAAATCAACTATGCAAAAATATAACCGATTGAAAAATCTTATGTTTCATTAAAAGCAAACTCACCTGACTGCTTTATTTGTTTTGTTAACATGAAGGTGTTCTACAAGAACCGCCTGACTTTGATTTTCATACATTCTGTATTCTGAAACTGTGGAGGATGGAATTTCAATTTCTGTTTCAATTTGAGAATTTGACTGAAAAGACAAAATCATATTTGTATGTTATTTCTATAGCAGAATATATCTCTTAAAATACTTCCATCATTAAGAAAGATATTTAGTTTTGAAAAATTCCTTTTCTTTTTTAAATGTTTATTTATTTATTTATTTGAGATAGTCTCATTATGCTGCCCAGGCAGGTCTCAAACTCCTAGGCTCAAGTGATCTTCCTTCCTCAGCCTCCTGGGTAACTGAGATTACAGGCACATACCACCATGTGTGGTTAATTCTTTAAAATTAGATTCAAACTGGCTATATAATGTTCATATTCTGTTGCCAAAACAAGGATGCCTAGTTCAGAGAAAAGTTTCAAAGATTATTGCAATAATATGTTTACATAATACTTTGAAAACTATAATAGTCACTTGCTATGAAATTAAAAATAAACAGAAGTTTAATGGTTGTTTTTTTTTTTTTAAGAAAGAGCTTTTTGGTTCAAATAAAGATTATTTTAAATCTAGACTTTGCACTGGTAGAGAAATGAACAGAAAAGAACTACCTAAAGTGAACATTTTTAGGCATTACACTACTTAGGCCTTTTTCCTACTACCAAAAGACCCATCAATAAGAGATAAAACTGTCATTCAAAACAGCATAATGTTATCCAGCAATAACAATGCAACTCCATACTTCTTGATCCAGAAAGCCACTTAACATAGTATTAAGTGAATAACAGAAAGTTATAATATGATTTTATTGTTTAAATTTGCATAAATGTGCATATATGTGTGCATGGAAATAGATCCAGTAAGATATATCAAAAGATTTTCAGTGGTTATCTCAGAGTGAGATTTGCGTTATTTATTATAATACTATGTCTTAATGGAACACTTCACGATGAATAGCTTCAGTAGTTAGAAAAGAAATACATCTATTTTCACTTAAAAAAAAATCCACAAGAGCAAATCTGAAACAAAACCGGATTCATTGAGTAGAATAAGTATCAGAAGCATGTATTTCTAAGCGATATCTGAGCTGTAACTTGATATTGTAAATGCATTAAAAGGCTCAATTTAATTACATAACAATAACTCACCGCAACTAAGACTTTCTTTTCACTTTCATCCCTTTGTAATATTGTTCTTTCTTCCTTAATTATGCCTTTGGCATCACTTTTTTCTATTATTTGCCTTTGTTCTGCCTTTCTTACATTTGGTCTCGGTCTCTGAAGTCGGCCCCTTACTGGTCGAGCAGTTGAGATGACACTTTCCTTCATTTCTTGCTGGCAAGTGTTTATATTATTAGTCCTAAACAAGGGGACAGGGAGAAAGACAGGACACTTGACTGTAAAAAGTCGAAAACTAATATAGAAACGTAAAATTTGGATCTCCTCTAATAAAGGCTCTAAAAAATACTTTGTACCATTAAAGGGAAATTGCTTTCTGATTATAAACATCTTACTTTATGAAAGAAAGCAGTTGTTTCAATTCTCAAAAGGTAATAAACTTATATGATATACCTAGAGTAGCTAAATAGTGGTTGCCAGGAGCTGGAAGAAGAGGAGAATGAGTTAATATTTAATGGGTAAAGAGTTTCATTTTACAAAGATGAAAAACAAAATCTAAAAATGAATGGTGGTGGCAACTGGACATCTATGTGAATACACTTAACGCCGCTGTACATCAAGAAATAGTTAAAATAGGCCGGGTGCGGTGACTCACGCCTGTAATCCTAGCACTTTGGGAGGCTGAGGTGGGTGGATCACCTGAGGTCAGGAGTTCATGACCAGCCTGGCCATCATGGTGAAATCCCATCTTTTTTTAAAAAAAAGAAATTGTTAAAATGGTAAATTTTATGTTATATATATTTCACCAATTTTTAAAAGGTAATGGATATATATAGCTTATATACATACAGGCTGAGTAGTCCTCATCCAAAATGCTTAGGACCAGAAATGTTTCAGATTTCAGATTTTTTTAGATTTGGAAATATTTGCATTATACTTATCAGTTGAGTATCCCTACTTTGGAAATCCAAAATGCTCCAATGAGCATTTCTTTCGAGCATCATATCAGCTCTCAGAAAGTTTTAAATTGTGGAGCATTTTAGAATTTTTCATTAGGGATGCTCAACTTGTACTTTTTAAATGCATTGCTTCATATAGACTCTTAAGCAGTTGACAATGCACACAGCAGGAAACCATTAGAAGGTATTGAATTCAGGTCGGGCGCGGTGGCTCACGCCTGTAATCCTGGCACTTTGGGAAGCCAAAGTGGGTGGGTCACCTGAGGTCAGGAGTTCAAGACCAGCCTGGCCATCATGGTGAAACCCATCTTATACATATATATATATATATATATATATATATATGTATGTATGTATATAAAAGAAGGTATTGAATTCAATCCAATACTATATTTTAGGCAGTCTGCTAAATCAATAAACCAATATTCTTTATGTTCACTTTTTAAATGCATTAACATATCTAAATAAAAATGAGAAATATTTAAAAGAAGTGTCTCTCTTATTTTATATTTTCAAAGAAAGTAACTATTTACCCCACAGAAACAACTAAGTCATTTTCCTGGGCTTGTGCTGACTGAGACTCCTCTTTAGTTTCACAAGAATTTGAAGGTGAAAGGTTCTTTTCAGTCTGTATACATGGCAATATCACAGCTTCCTCATTCCTGTGACCTGATGTGTCTTTTTCTCTTGATATCATTAGGGAAATTTCATCCTAAAAGGCAGAAAAAGAATTTCATTCAGGGCTGCTAAAAGTATAAAGAAATAAGAACTTTCTTGTTCTATTAGAACAAGTATAAACTGTTATCATCTTTGTAAAAACAATAGGGTAGTTAGTCTACATCAAAATTCTAAATTCCCAGCAATCCCACTTCTGGAAATGTATCTTATAAATACTTAACAAGTAGAAACATACATATAAAAATATTTATTGTAATAATTTAAATGCCACCTTCCCCACTGGAATAGACAAACAAAAAATCAGGAATAAGACAGATCTGTCATTAAGGGACTGAATAAATAAATTTTAATTTATTTACAATGCAATAGTACCTAATCATTTAAAAGAAGATAAATCTCTTTGTACTGATCTAAAAAGAAGCTCACAATATTTTAAGTGGAAAAATCAGAAGGCAAGAATTAGTGTCCTTTTGGAAAACAATAAAAATATCTGCCCATTTTATTATTTTATAAATATACCAAAAAGTATAAGTGGATATATTCAAAACTGCTGGATGATTAACTTGGGGGAAAGGGATGTGACATAAAGACTCACTTTTTAGAATACATATAATTTTTCAAATTGAAATTTCTATAATCAAAAAATATAATAAAAATCTAACTTATCTTTTATGACTATAAGCTTAAGAGAAAAAGTACAAATGTTGATGCATAGTAAAGTACTGAGCTATTTTAAAATGTCAAATAAGAATTTTAATTCTAAAAAGGACTTTATAGGTGGAAAACATGCAGTTTATAATTATTCATTTCAATGTTTTTGATGGCATTTTACACAATCTTAATCTGTTATGGAGAAAGTTAATAAAGTAAATAAAATATTACCTTTAACTCAAATCAAACTTACATATCACCTTCACAACAGAGTGAAATAAAAAACTATTATTGTCACCAGGCACAGTGGTTCATGCCTGCAATCCCAGCACTTTGGGAGGCTGAGGCAGGCGGATCATGAGGTCAGGAGTTCAAGATCAGCCTGGCCAACATGGCGAAACCCTGTCTCTACAGAAAATACAAAAAGAAAATATTAGTGGGGCATGGTGGCACGTGCCTGTAGTCCCAGCTACTAGAGAGGCTGGGGCAGGAGAATCACTTGAACCCGGGAGGTGGAGGTTGCAGTGTGATCACACCACTACACTCCAGTTTGGGAGACGGTGAGACTTTGTTTCAAAAAATAAAACAAAAATAAATAAAAAACTATTTTTTTATATGTACATATATATATATATTTTTTTTAATTGTACTTTAGATTCTAGGGTACATGTGCAGATCATGCAGGATTGTTGCATAGGTACATACATGGCAATGTAGTTTGCTGCCTCCATCCCCCAATAAAAAACTATTATTCTCATTTTTCCTATGAAGAAAATTGTTTCATCAATGGTCACAAAGCCAGAAATGGAACCAGAGCCCAGACCTCCTAAACGCTTTTCCACAACAGGCTTGCCCATTATCAGATATCTGAGATTCTTACACAAATTATGTGTAATAATGAGGCACATTAAGCATGGGAGCAATATAACATGTGGCAAAAATTACACAGAAATATTTGTAAAATTTTAATGCCAGGTGCTTTGAGTAGCCCTTAACTTAAAAAGAAACCCACACAGAACTTCTATCTTAAATATCACTCACATATTGAGAAGGGAGAGTATCACGTCGTTGATTATTCTCTTGCATCACAATAGTCTCCATTTTCTTGGTTTCTGATTTCTTCCCAGATATATATTTTTCTGATTCTGTAGTCTCTCTCTTCAAAGCTGCCCTTGCTAAGTTTGGTTTTGGTCTTTTGAATCGACTTCTCACAAAAGGTGCTGGTTTAATTTCAAGTGGCTTCTGTTCTTGAGGAAGAGATTTGCTTTTGGAACAAAGATTATTAAGCTTTAGAATGAACTGAAGGGGCAGCGGCAACGGAGTCTCAGGACAACCTTAGAGATTGGCAGTAAACATTTAATTATTTTTTGTTGGAGACAGGGTCTTGTTCTGTCACTCAGGCTAGAGCACAATGACACAAGCGTAGTTCACTGCAGCCTTGACCTCTATGGGCTCAGGTGATCCTCCCATCTCAGCCTCCCAAGTAGCTGGGACTACAGGCATATGCCACCACACCCAGCTAGTTTTTCTATTTTTGTAGCAATGGGTTTCTACAGCCTGCTGCCCAGGCTGGTCTCAAACTCCTGGGCTCAAAGGATCCACCCACCTCAGCCTCCCAAACTGCTAGGATTACAAGTGTGAGCCGCCATACTTGGCCTATTTCTAATTCTTAACAGGAAAACAAATCAAACTATCTGGTAGATCCTGAAAAACAAGAGTGGTACAATCCAGGTATGAGCCTAGGAATTATATATCATCTCTGCACAAAGAAAATATGAGTCTGTCAAACCTGTATTGATTTAAGACTGGTACATACAATTTTGTATGTCAGTAAATTTCACAACTGTCAGAGTGAACTCAATCCTCTCCCAGTCTTACCAAAAGTATCTTAAATCTCAACACTATCCTGCATATGCTATACCTTGAAATCTCACTTAAACATAACTGCAAATATAACTTAATATCTGTGTCTTTAAAAACACACTTGTACCTTAAATTAATATCTGAAAACTGCTCTGGAACATTTAGAGATCGAAGCCCCTGGACTTCTGTTTTATCAGATTCATGAGTCTGTGAAGAAATCTTGAAATGACTTAAGTGACTTGATACTTCTTTTTCAGGATTTCTTTTTTCTTCTACAGGTGTATCCACCATCAAGAATACTTCACTGCTGGTGTTCTAGAAAAACAGTCAAATAAATCAGCACAAATAAAATATTCTTTAAACATCTCACATATTTAAAACAAAAGTCTACTATATTCTAAACACTTTCCTTTAAACATTTAGAAGTTTTTAATTTTTAAATAAAATGTAACTTCCAAATGTTAAAACCTGAAATTCAGGAAACTCTTCAAGGCACTGAAACATAGAAACTTAGGGCTACAAAAGACTAGACTTTTAAAGATTTTTAAGTGTTGTTGGACTTAAGGACAAAATAATGGAATTATTTTGGTAACTTTTCTCTGAAAAAAGCACTCAAAAAAACGTTAAAGGATAGAAAAATACATACTTTAATATCTAGCGAAGGCATAGTGCTGCGGTCACTCCTACCACTCTGCATTAAATGTGTCTCAGTTTGTCTTGAGGTATTGGTCTCCTCTAGTTCATTTTCCCTTGGAGAAATGTCTGTTTTTCCAGTTTCTTTAAATTCTGCCACCATTTCCTCAGTAACACAGATCTCTTCAGATCCACTCTCTTTAAAATTTTCTCTTCCAGTTTCTTTCAAATTTGCCTCCATTTCTTCAATGGCAGCCATCTTTCCTGATACTTTCTCAATCATGAAAACGTCTTTTTTTCCGGTTTCTTGCAAATCAACCTCCCTTTCCCTTACAGCACTGATCTCCACTAGCCCCTTTTCCCTTTGGGAAATTTCTTCTCTAACTTCTTTCAAATCTGTCTCCATTTTACCTACAGGCTTGATCTCCTCTGGGCCTTTTTCCTGTGGAGATACTTCTCTTTCAGTTTCTTCCAAATATATGTCTATTTTAGTGGCATCAATCACCTCTGGTGTCTTCTCCCTTGAGGAAGTCTCTCTTCCAGTTGCTTTCAAATCTGTCTCCACTTCACCTACAGGCATGACTTCCTCTGGGCCATTTTCCTCTGGGGATATTTCTCTTCTTCCAGTTTCTTCCAAATCTTTGCCTATTTCTTTAGTGGCATCAATTACCTCTGGTGACTTCTCCCTTGGGGAAATCTCCCTTCCAGTTGCTTTCAAATCTGTCTCCATTTCACCTACAGGCTTGACCTCCTCTAGGCCTTTTTCCTGTGGGGATATTTCTCTTTCAGTTTCTTCCAAACCTTTGTCTATTTCCTTAGTGGCATCGATCACCTCTGGTGTCTTCTCCCTTGAGTAACTCTCTCTTCCAGTTGCTTTCAAATCTGTCTCCATTTCATCTACAGGCTTGACTTCCTCTGGGCCATTTTCCTCTGGGGATATTTCTCTTCTTCCAGTTTCTTCCAAATCTTTGTCTTTTTCATCAGTGGTATCGATCACCTCTGGTGTCTTGTCCCTTGGGAAAATCTCCCTTTCAGTTGCTTTCAAATCTGTCTCCATTTCCACGGTGTCATGAATCACATCTAGAATCTTCTTCCTGGGAGAAATGGCTCTTCCGGTTTCTTCCAAATCTTTGTCTATTTCCTCAGTGGCATCAATCACCTCTGCTGTCTTGTCCCTTGGGGAAATCTTCCTTCCAGTTGCTTTCAAACCTGTCTCCATTCCCATGGTGACATCAATCACATCTACAATCTTCTCCCTGGGAGAAATGGCTTTTCTTCCAGTTTCTTTTAAATCTGACTGCATTTCTTTAGTAGTATTAATATTTGCTGGTACCATCTCCCTTGGTGAGGTATCTGGTGTTATAGTTTCTCTCAATGCTGCTGTCATTTCCCCAGAGACAGCAATCTTCTCTAGTACCTCTTCTTTTGAGGAAATTTCTCTTCTTCCAGTTCTTCCTATGTTTGGCTTTGGTTTCTGAAATCGAGTCCTTAGACTTGAGACTTGGTTACGTTTATTTGCTTTATTATTCTCTTGAACGCTATAAAAAAAAAGGGGGGGGGGCACACAATCAAGTTTTAAACCAGACTGCCTGCTGAAAGAGATGATGTTTGAGAAATCACTACAGAAACACCAGAAACTCTCACATTCAAAAAAATTAAGGAAGCCCTAGGAATCTCCGGGTAAAATTTAAAAATTAAAAGAAAAAAAATCTCACCTTTCAAAATCACAGCAAAAATGTTAAACATATATATCTAGTAAGATCAATCAGTATAGAAGCTATTTAATCCTAATAGTCTCTTTCCAATTGTCATTCACACTGCCGTTTGTAAATACTAACTGGGAAAGACTCTCCAGTTCTCTGCATTGGAGCTAGACCAATGTATGTCTGCTATTTCTACCTCTTCATCCCTTCTATCTTTTACCCAGACAAATGCTTTGCCATAATAGACCCTACCACCTCAAATACCTAGATACAACTATGACTTGACTAATTAAATCTTATGACTACAAGGTCTGCTCTCCTCACCTTCTAAAACCAATTTTAAATGAGACTTCCTATACAGTTATTTCTCTAAGAGCTTGTTAATTGATAATATAAGTCAAGAATAGAAGGACAGATTAAATACACAATATTTTACTGAATGTTTTGGGCACACAATCACTATCAAAAACAAGCACCTTGCTCTCCAGAAAAGTAGCAGCAGTTTTTGCTTTGTGTTCTGTTTATTGTAATAGATAGGAAAATCAATTAACATATAAATGAGTGAAAGAGCTTTTAAATGACTCACCAAAAAAGTTAATATTGGGCAAAGCTAGATCAAATGAAATACTAGATTTATTCAGCCATGTCAGACTGAACAGGTATATAACTATACATTCAACAGCTTAAAAAAAGATGTATTGGGCTGCGCACGATGCCTCCTGCCTGTAATCCTAGCACTTTGGGAGGCTGAGGCAGCCCATCTCTACCGAAAAAAAAAAAAAGACCCAAAATCAGCCAGGTGTGGTGGCGTACACCTGTAGTCCCAGCTATTGAGGAGGCTGAGGTGGGAGGATCACCTGAGCCCAGGAAGGATGAAGCTGCAGTAAGCCCTGATCACGCCACTGCACTCCAGACTGGGCAACAGAGCAAGATCCCATCTCAAAACAAATAAGCAAAAGATTTATTTAAAAGTATGCTAGGCCAGACGTGGTAATTCAGCCTGTAATCCCAGCATTTTGGGAGGTTGAGGCCGGCATATCATTTGAGGAAAGGAGTTTAAGACCAGCCTGGCCAACAAGGTAAAACCCTGCCTCTACTGAAAATACAAAAATAAGCCAGGGGTGATGGCATAAGCCTGTAATCTCAGCTACTCAGAAGGCTAAGGCAGGAAAACAGCTGGAATCCAGGAGGTAGAGGTTACAGTGAGCCAAATCACACCATTGCACTCCAGCCTGGGCAACAGGGCAAAACTCTGTCTCCCCCTACAAAAAAAAGTATGCTATTGCTTGTTTCAACTTCTCCAGGTCCTAAACTATCCTTCCTCACTGAAATAACTGTTATCAATAATGCAATTTTTGATAATATAAAGCAGATCCTTAGGAATAAGACTGCTTGTCAAACTGTACTTGTTTACATAACTTAAATGTTTATATCCATCATTAACTTTAGTAATTGACAACATTAAATGTAAAATTAATAGCAATTCATAAAGGAAATTTAATTTGATGAGTCCTGAATGGACTGCATTCCATTTTTTGATTTATGATACTTCTCATCTCCATCCAGAAACATCTAGCTTTTAGTGAGATTACTGTGCTAGCAATCTTTGGTTTGGGTATCATGGTAAGAGAGATAAACTTTATAAAGCCACATTTTGAAAACAGGCATATTCTTTAAACATGTAAATGCTTGAAGCAAAGGCTTTATTAATAATTTCGTTATTTTAATATTGGTTCAGATTATAAGATACAAATATACAATGTTATAATTATATTCTATGTGCTTAGATTTTTTAAACTGCCATTACAGCATAGCATTAGATTGTTTCTAAGTAAAAAAAGGGGTGCATAATTAACCGAAGGGCAGTATCTGAGACTGGATATCAGATACAAAATTGAACTAGATTATTTCTCTATTTAAAATATACAGTGGATCCACAAACTCCTCAGATCACAAATCTGAGAATAAAAGCAAAGCAAGAGGATTAAGAATGGAGAAAATAAGATACGGAGTGGGCATAAAACTATAAATCTGCTTCAAGGTCTGTATAAGTGTTTTTCTAAAACAAAGAGTTTAAGAATCTATAAAACATTCATGGCCAGGCATGGTGGCTCACACCTGTAATCCTAGCACTTTTGGAGGCTAAGGAAAAAGGATCCCTTCGGCCCAGGAGTTCAAGACAAGCCTGGGCAACATGGTAAACTCTGTCTCTACAAAATATTAAAAAATTAGCCAGGCGTGGGGGCATGCACCTGTAGTCCCAGCTACTTAGGAGGCTGAGGCAAGAGGATCGACTGAGACCAGGGTTTGCAGCTACAGTGAGCCATGATCGCACCACTGCACTCCAGCCTGGGTGACAGAGACCCTGTCTTAAAAAAAATGTCCATGTGTGTTTGTGTGTGTCTGTTTCAAATATATGTGTGAATATATATATACACCTCCAAAGAAACATCACCAATCATGACAAAAACCTCAAAATGTTTATATGGAATTAAGATGCAAAATTAACCTACAAGATTAAATTTTAAAGAAATATTCACTAGTTTATCTAATAAAGTACATTTTTTTATAGAGATACGGTCTTGCAATGTTGTCCAGGCTGGTCTTGAGCTCCTGGACTCAAGTGATCCTTCCGTGTCAGCTTCCCAAAAGTACTGGGATTATAGGTGTGAGTCACCATGCCCAGCCTAAAGAATTTTCAATGCATTCTCTGAGAGACTGTTTTCCTACTCTCTCTTTCTCTTACATAGCATCTCAAACAGGCCAACATATTTGGAGTAGGGGAGGGGTAAACTTTCTGTTAGACATAAGTATATAATTTGATAAAACACAGCATCTTAGAATTGTTTCTGAGGATTCTGGAGATTCAAAAACCAGAAAGACAACATGATAAAGCAGAAATGGCACTGCCCATCGATAGGAAAGCTGTTGAGATCAGATTGAATATTAGTTACAGACAATATCAACCAGTGTTCTAAAACCCAGAGGCCACTAAGAAAAGTTGAATTTTCTACTCAGCCACAGTATCTATTAATAGACTCTAGCTTAAACTGAAAAGACATAAATGAAAAGAATAATTTGCTAGCTATCTGTAATTAAAATGTATATCAGAGATATGTAACAAGCAATGTAGTCATGCAAGCTTCTATCTAGAGACTGTGTGCTCATTAGTAAAATAACTGGGGCAGTGGGGAGGACTAAGAAGCAAAGGAATAGTGAAGGCAACAAGAAATAAATTTTTCTGTCTTCCAACAGATATCTTTAAAGTAGTTCAGGAAACCTAGCTTTCACTCTCAGGTTAGGTGCTTTTCTTCTTTGAGGGGACAGGAGTCTGTCTCGCTTTGTGGACCTGGCTGGACTGAAGTGGCCCAATCATAGCTCCCTGCAGCTTCAAATTCCTGGGCTCAAGCAATCCTCTTCCTTCAGCCTTCCATGTAGATAGATAGGCATGAGCCACCATGCCCAGCTAGGTACTATTTAAATAGGCTAATACAGCTGTAAGAAAGTATAGCACAGGCCAGCCTTTAAATGTAAAGACTGGTAAAATATTAATTACTGAAACTGGATATCAGATATATAGGAGTCCATTATTGCACTTCTGCACAAATGAAACATTTCTAAAATGAAAATTTAAAAAGTATACTAGTAATTCCATCAGCCTGGCTTAGTACTCTCCAAGGAAGAAATAAAAAATAGAAAAGCCTTTGGCTATGAGCAGTATGGGTTTTTATACATAAGTTTTAAATAAAATTTATTTATCTTAAATAAAGGCAGTATGTGCTCAATCTAAATCCAAAGAAACAAATATTTAAAAAATAAGTAGCATTTTACATTTGAACATAAACATATAATTTAATATGCATATTAAGTGATAAGGCTGGCCAGGAGCAGTGGCTCACGCCTATAATCCCAGCACTTTAGGAGACCAAGGTGGATGGATCACCTGAGGTCAGGAGTTAGAGACCAGCCTGGCCAATATGGTGAAACTGCATCTCTACTAAAAATATAAAAATTAGCCAGGCGTGGTGGCAGGCACCTGTAATCCCAGCTACTCGGGAGGCTGAGGCAGAAGAATCACTTGAACCTAGGAGGAGGAAATTGTAGTGAGCTGAGATTGCGCCATTGCACTCCAGCCCAGGCAATAAGAGTGAAACTCCATCTCAAAAAATAAAAAATTAAAAAATTAAAAAACAATAAAGTAAAAAGGCTATTTATGTTAACTGAAGTACTAATTTATAATGAGTAGCTTTTTTCAAACCATCTGAGAAATTCACATAAAGGCTATGACAAACTTTCTTGAAAGGTGAAGTTGTATTTTAAAACACTATATAACTAGACATGCAGATAACAAATCCATCTAATTTGATTCTGTTTTAAAAAACTGATTAAAGAGTTCTAAAACTTTTTACAAAAATCCAAAGATTATATAATCAACAAAATGATGCTTACCTTAGACATTCATTAAGAACTCTGGGCTCATCTGGCTGCACATTTTGCAAAAAATCATTTTTCTCAGGCTGTAATATGACATCTTCCTCTTCGAAATCTTTACACAATTGATCTTCCATGTGTTGAGGAGTCTTGAAAACAAACAATATTTTTTAATGTTTTATGTTTTAGGTTTCACAATGTAGCATAACAGATTTCATTGAAAATGTTGTCCAATTTAAGCATAAAATGGCAAAAAATTTAGAATTATAAAATGGTGACTTTAAAATACTTTTAATGCTTTTTCTTTAGCTATCTGAGAAAATTTCATGAGCTACTCCTTTTAGTATATCTCAAAGCCCCATTCTTTTCCTCCTAATCAAAGTAACTGCTTTGGTCTCATCTATTAGAAATACCCCACGGGGACCTATCTTTCTTAATTCTTTTGATTATTATAATTCCATCATAGACCATGGGATTTTTTTTTTTTTTTTTTAAGACAGGGTCTCACTCTGTCACCCACACTGGAGTGCAATGTCATGATCGTAGATGGTCATCATTCTCAGCAAACTGACACAAGAACAGAAAACCAAACACGTGTTCTCACTCATAGGTGGGTGCTGAACAATGAGAACACATGGACACAGGGAGGGGAACAACACACACTGGGGTCTGTTGGGGGGTCAGGGGCTAGGGAAGGGATAGCAGGCGGTGGGGATGTTGGGGAGGGATAACACTGGGGGAAATGCCGGATGTAGGTGATGGGGATGGAGGCAGCAAACCACCATGGCATGTGTGTACCTATGTAACAATCCTGCAAGTTCTGCACATATACCCCAGAACTTAAAGTATAATTTAAAAAAATATATTTATTTTGTAGAAACAGAGTGCCACTATATTAACAGACTGGTCTCAGACACCTGGCCTCAAGCAATCCTCTCCCCTCAGCCTCCCAAAATGCTGAGATTACAGGCATGAGTCACCATGCCTGGCCTATGGACCATGGAAATTATAAGAGAAGAAACTGAAATCTCAAAACATGCCAACTTTTACCTTTATCACAAAGACTATGTAAATAATCTAAAATTCACAGTCTTTGTTCTTGGAATTGTATCTTAGTAGGGAGCTTTTAACATTTTATGCTGTTTAAGCCAATGTTAAAACTCACATATGTACTAATCTCTTCGAAAGAGGAGGTTAATTCAAATATACACTAAGTGACAGGAAAAACCAAATCCAAATATGAGGTCAGGTGACACAGATTACCTATCATGTAAATACTCAAAATCTAAAATGGCTTTACAATTAGCAAGGCTGCTGGCTATGAGATTTTACCATAAATTTAATAAATGATTCACATAAATTGTGAGGTAATGTTTTTAAAAGAGGGTACAGTGGTTGGGCGTAGTGGCTCACGCCTGTAATCCCAGCACTGCGGGAGGCCAAGGCATGTGGATCACCTGAAGTAAGGAGTTTGAGACCAGCCTGGCCAACCTGGCAAAACCCCATCTCCACTAAAAATACAAAAATCAGTTGGGCTTGGTGGTGTGCACCTATAGTTCCAGCTACTAAGGAGGCTGGAGGCAGGAGAATCGATTCAACCTGGGTGGTAGAGGTTGCAGTGAGCCAAGATCGTGCCACTGCATTCTAAACTGGGTGACAGAAGAGACTCCGTCTCAAAAAAATAAATAAGTAAGTAAGGGTGAAGGGAAGCTTATATTAAGGCTCATGTACTTGTTTAACAAAAATGTGAGGAGGAATCAGAGTACTTACATCTCTACCAACACAAGATTCATTTTGATTCTTTTCATCTCTATCAACACAGGATTCATTTTCATTCTTTTCTACATTGGCCCCAGGTTCTTGCTGTGATATGAGAATTTCTTTTCTTTCAGCAGCTTTACCTACATTTGGCTTTGGCTTTTGCAATCGGCCCCTCACTTGTGCAGGTCTGAACGCCTTTAGTTGATTACCTTGCTGCAGACACTTTTTTTCACCCAAACTAGAACCACAAAGGAGTAAAATAAATGTCTATTTTGAAGTCACAAATTTCCTTCTCCCTGGCATGAATAAGTAAACCATTTGGAATATGAAATAATTCACAAGTGTCCTGAAAAGACATAATCCGGCTGGGCACAGTGACTCATGCCTGTAATCCCAACACTTTGGGAGGCCAAAAAGGGAGGATCATTTGAGGTCAGGAGTTCAAGACCAGCCTGGCCAACATGGTGAAACCCCATCTCTACTAAAAATACAAAAATTAGCCAGGCATGGTGGTGGGCACCTGTAATCCCAGCTACTTGGGAAGCTGCGGCAAGAGAATTGCTTAAACCCGGGAGGCAGAGGTTGCAGTGAGCAGAGATTGAGCCACTTCGAGGCAGAGCAAGACTCCATCTCAAAAAAAAAGAAAAAGACAAGACACGATCCTGGAAGCCTATTTTAAAAAGCAATTTTAAATAGAATTTTATTACAGAATTGGAAAAATCTACATCTGACAAGCATATAATACTATTCCTGACTAAGGATACTACAGAATAATGTACACCTCCAGGGGATTAATCCCAAATCACGATATAAATGATAACCCCTGGAACAGCCCAGAATCCACCAGTCAGATTCACAATGGAGTGAAGCCTATTCTAGATTTCCATTTCAAGTTAAATATTCCCTTTAGAAGTCCCTTGCTATAAATAAAATTACCCAAGAACATATATTGTAACCATTGAAATGTAACAGCTAACTCAACAGATTCATAAAATTTACATAAGCAATACCAAACAGAGAATTATTAACGTTTCAAAACCACCTGTGGTTGAAAATAAACAAGGTACACCACTTGAAAATAAAATTCGGACCTTATTAAGTAGAAAACAAATTATTACAATCATTCCTAAGAGTTACTATTTTTATACTACTTCCTGAATACTTACATAGATACAGTTTCAGTTTCTGGAGTCTCTCTCTCTGTAGTCTCCATTCTCAGAATGTCCAATGTATTCATTTTATCTTTTTCCATGTGGTTCTGTGAATTTAATTTCCTACAATTTATCTACTTACATAAAAAGTTCAAACTTTGTAATAAATAGAAATTAAAACAACAGAACTTGCCCAGAGCAGTAGCTCAAGCCTGTAATCCTAGAACTTTGGGAAGCTACAGCAGGTGGATTGGCTGAGCTCAGGAGTTCGAGACCAGCCTGGGCAACGAGGTGAAACCCCACCTCTAATAAAATACAAAAAATTAGCTAGGTGTGGCAGCATGCCCCAGTAGTCTCAGCTACTTGGGAGACGAAGGCAGGAGAATTTCTTAAACCTGGGAGGCAGAGGCTGCAGTGAGCTGAGGTCACGTCACTGCACTTTAGCAGAGGTGACGGAGTGAGACTTTGCCTCCAAAAATAAATAAATATTAACTACAATTTTTGTACTTCTAACTAGAACAGATTTTCTAAAACTCCTAAATGCAGATGAGAATTTTTTTTTCTTTTTTTTTACAGAGGGTCACACTCTGTTGCCCAGGCTAGCAGTGATAGCTCACTGCAGCCTTGACCTCCCAGGTTCAGGTGATCCTCCCACCTCAGCCTCCTGAGTAGCTGGGACTACAGGCGCACACGATGCCCAGCTAGTTTTTTCTATTTTTTGTAGAGACTGGATCCCGCCATGTTGCCCAGGCTAGTTTCAAACTCCTGGGCTCAGGTGATCAGCCTGCCTCAGCCTCCCAAAGGGCAGGGCTTACAGGTGTGAGCCACAACACCTGGTGTACATTTTCTTTTTTTTTTTGAACAAAAATGGAATCACACTAAATATTTCAGAAAGACATTTCTGAAATGTTAATTACCAAAGGATACAAAACTGAACTGAAACCATGACTCAGGCAGGGTGTGGTGCCTCACACCTGTAATCCCAGCACTTTGGGAAGCCGAGGTGGACAGATCACGAGGTCAGGAGTTCAAGACCAGCCTGGCCAATATGGTGGAATCCCGTCTACTAAAAATACAAAAATTAGCCAGGTGTGGTAGCAAACGCCTGTAGTCCCAGCTACTCAGGAGGCTGAGGCAGGAGAATTGCTTGAACCTTGGAGGCAGAGGTTGCAGCAAGCCAAGACCATGCCATTGTACTCCAGCCTGGGCAACAGAGTGAGATACCATCTCGGAAAAACAAGCAAACAAACAAACAAAAAAAAAAACAATGGCTCAGATTTGTGAAAGAAAATCTGTAAGGATATATGTGAAAATATTGATTACATGTGAATAATGAAAGTACAAGTATTAAAAGGAACAAGATTACAACACTTCAAAAAGGTGAAAAAAATTACAACTAATTTTTAACTTTTACATGAATCTGCATTTTGCAAATTTTCTAGAATTCAATAATTATCTTATAAGATTAGAAATAATATAACTATACTATAAAGATTATGATAAAAGATACGTGACATAACAGGAAAAGAAGCAAACCAACATCTTAAAAAGTGTTTTAGCAAATAGATCCTTTAAGACAGTTTGACAATGCATAATGATTCAGGAAACTCAGACATCAGAAAATTTTTAAAAGTAATAAAAAGAACAACAAAAGACAATGCATAACAAGAATCATAAAAATATTTAAAATATTATTTGACCCAACAATCCCATCATCTCTAGAAATTTATCCTTTGTCTGTATCCTTGAGAAAGCCTTATTTACAGAATTGTTTGCTTCTAATATACAAGAGATAAAAAAACAAACAAACAAAAATAGAAACAACCTAAACATCCATCAGTAGCATGTGAATAATGTAGCATGTGAATATTGATTGCGTAAATCAGTAATATGTTAACCTGATATAGCTATTAAAAAGATCAATGGGACCCAAAAAAGTGTAAATTCATAGTTTCAGAGTAAAAGGTTTTTATTATTTTTTATGTTTTTGAGACAGAGTTTCACTCTGTCACCCAGGCTAGAGTGTAGTGGAGAAATCTCGGCTCACTGCAACCTCCTTCCTCCTGGGTTCAACCAATTCTCATGTATCAATCTCCCAAGTACTTGGGATTACAGGTGTGTGACACAATGCCCAGATAATTTTTTTGTGTTTTCAGTAGAGATGGGGTTTCGTCATGTTGTCCAGGCTGGTTTCAAACTCCTGGCCTAAAGTGATCCACCCACCTTGGTCTCCCAAAGTGCTGGGATTACAGGTGTGCACCACTGTGGCCAGCTGAAAAGGTTTTGGCCAGGCACAGTGCCTCATACCTGTAATCCAGCACTTTGGGACGTGGAGGCGGGCAGATCACAAGGTCAGGAGTTTGAGACCAGCCTGGCCAACATGGTGAAACCCTGTCTCTACTAAAAATACAAAACATAGCTGGGCATGGAGGCACATACCTGTAATCCCAGCTACTTGGGAGGCTTAGGCAGAATGGCTTGAACGCAGGAGGCAGAGGTTGTAGCGAGCTGGGATCATGCCACTGCACTGCAGCCTGGTGACAGAGCAAGACTCTGTCTTAAAAAAAAAATTGTATAAACAACAGACTAGTAAGATAGGAACAAATCTTTTTTTTTTTTTTTTTAACACTTTAAGGTCTGGGGTATATGTGCAGATTGTGCAGGATTGTTACATAGGTATACACATGCCATAGTGGTTTGCTACATCTATCCTCCCATCATCTATATTAGGTATTTCTCCTAATGTTATCTCTCCCCGATTCCTCCACCCCCTGCTACCCCTCCCTTAGCCCCTGTGCCCCCAAACAGACCCCGGTGTGTGATGGCCCCCGTGTCCATGTGTTCTCTTGTTAAACACCCACTTATGAGTGAGAACATTTGGTGTTTGGTTTTCTGTTCTTTTATCAGTTTGCTGAGAATGATGGTTTCCAGCTTTATCCATATCCCTGCAAAGGACATGAACTCATCCTTTTTTATGGCTGCATAGTATTCCATGGTGTATATGTGCCACATTTTCTTTATCCAGTCTATCATTTATGGGCATTTGGGTTGGTTCCAAGTCTTTGCTATTGAAAACAGTGCCACAATGAACATATGTGTGCATATGTCTTTACAATAGAATGATTTATAATCTTTTGGGTATATACCCACTATTGGGATTGCTGAGTCAAATGGTATTTCTATTTCTAGATCCTTGAGGAAGTGCCACACTGTCTTCCACACTGGTTGACTAATTTACACTCCTACCAATAGTGTAAAAGTGTTAAGATAGGAACAAATCTAATGTTAAGTTCTTCTATCTGTTTTAATATCAGTAACAGTGCTTTGTAATTACAAGTCAAAAATTTGTATTCCTATTTAGGGAAAATTTTTATAATTTTAATTTCCATAAAGTCCCTTACCCCATACCTTTTCAACTGAAGTTTCTGAGTGTGAATTCTTGCTCTCTGCCTCTGTTTTGCCTTCTAAAAGAACTGATTTCTTCCCAGTCCTTGACAAATTGGGTTTAGGTCTCTGGAAGTGACCTCTCAACATCGGTTTAACATTTTCCGTTTGATCCATTTCCCTGAAAAATTAACATTATTTAAATAGCGTCCAACATACAATCATGTCCAAATGAACTTCTAAAATAACCTATTGAGAACTAGGAAGAACTCCTTTAAGAGCTTACTTAGAATAAGAGTAGCAAAGAAAACTTAAAAAGAGGAGACTAACTTGTTCTATCTGATATTAAAAATATACTATTCATCATCAGTAATCAAAACAGTGTTATTAATATATGAATAAATAAAACGAATTTAAAATCCAGAAAATGACTCCAAAATAGACATGATTTTGGCATATACTGAAGGTAGCATCTCACAATAAGGAAGATAAGATGAAATTCAATACAATACAGTGAGGATAAAATTAATACTAAATAAGATTAAATGAAGATGGGAAGGCTGGGCACAGTGGCTCACGTCTATAATCCCAGCACTTTAAGAAGCCGAAGTGGGTGGATCACCTTTGGGAAGCCAAGGTCAGGAGTTTGAGACTAGCCTGATTAACACGGTGAAACCCACTGCTATTAAAAATACAATTACCCAGGTATAGTAGCATGTGCCTGTAATCCCAGCCACTTAGGAGGCTGAGGCAGGAGAATCGCTTAAACCCGGGAGGCGGAGGTTGCAGTAGGCCAAGATGGCACCACTGCACTCCAGGCCTGGGCAAAAAGAGTAAGACTCTGTCTCAAATTAAAAAAAAAAAAAAAGAAAGAAACATTAGCTGGATGTGGTAGTGCACACCAGCTACTTGGGAGGCTAAGGTGGGAAGATCACCTAAGCCTGGGAGGTAGAGGTTGCACTGAGTTATAATCACACCACTGGACTCTTGCCTGGGCAACAGAGTGAAACCTTGTCTCAAATAAATACATAAATAAATATCATAAATGTTTAAAAGCCTATGTATGTGTGTACACACCATACATTCTGTCAGCTCAGGAACTTACCCTACAAATATACTTGTATATAAGCAAAAAGACAGAGGTGCAAGACTATAAACATTCTTCAGCAAAACAACCTACATAGCAGTCAATAGGGCACTGATAATACGAACTATGATGCATACATACACAGAACACTATTAATCTACAAAAAGAACAGGGAGAGTCTCTATGTAAGACTATGAAAAGACAGAAGAAAGCAACTACAAAATGTTATATATAGTATACTGTCATTAGGTTTATAATTAGAGCAAAAAAATATAAATTTGTATTAGCTTTAATGTACTTTTTTTTAATCTCTGAAAGAATATAAGAAATAACATGGACTGTCTGAATGTAAGGGGACAGGTAAGAGGGAGAGTTCAATCATACTTGTTTATACTTTTTGATGTTTGAACCCTACATGTATTCCCTATTTCAATGACTAATTTACATTTTGATTTTTTAAAGGTTTGATTTCTATTGTGACAGTACTTTACTGAAAAATAAACTGAATAGCCTTTAAGCCCACATGAGATGAGGAGTTATGAGGAATATTAAAAGTAAGTATAAAATCTTCAGGTATCTCTTCAAAGGGAGATTTTTATAATGCTTTTAATAGTTTCTTGGGAAGATATTAATTTAACAAGTATCTACATACTAGAAGATATACTTCCTTGAAATCATCAATATCAAAATCCATTATTTTGACACCAAGCATAAAAAAAACTCAAACCAAGTAAAAATAAAATTTCATGGTAAATATTTAGGCTTCCAAATTGTTTTAGAATTTCATAAGTTACCACCTTCCTAAAACTCGTATCATTATTATACATCAGATATGAAAGAGAATCTTTCTGCAATGAAATACAAAGTAAAACACCTGATGTTACACTCTTAACAGACCATAGTATACTTACATATTAAATGATCCCCTCTACTATTAATAAACTATGTATTAATGGTCCCCTCTAATCCTTAAATAAAGCAACATTATTATCATTTAAGAATCTTATCAAAATTTTAGAAATAAATCCTATTGTATAAAATACTTACAGTGACTTTTTTTTTAGGTCAATATTTCTTTCTTCTGTACAGCTACCCACAGTATTATTCACCTCACACAATGCTCTAATTCCAACTTCTAATGAAGGCAAATCTGGAGTGTTTGATTCTGAAGCCTCAGTTGCTACTGATTTGACATCTTGTTGATTACTTAAAATAAAAAAAAAAAAGAAACTATATCAGAGAGAGAATTCCTAATACATATTTTATAATAATTATTTTTAAAAATTTTAAACACACAAAAATCACCATTTTGCAAAATGCTGCTTCACATTATAGAATAATACAAACTGCTGTATTAGCTTTTCTATGATCCATCTTGCATCATGTTATAGAAAACTGTACCACCAGAGAAAGCAGCAGCCACAAACTTACATGCTCAGGAACGTGCTCAAGAAGTTTCAAAATGAAGGCGTGGTGGCTCACGCCTGTAATGCCAGTACTTTGGGAGGCCAAGGTGGGCAGATCACTTGAGGCCAGGAGTTTAAAACCATCCTGGCCAACATGGTTAGCCAGAGCCCTGTCTCTACTAAAAATACAAAAACTAGCTAGGCATAGTGGTGCGGGCCTATAATCCCACCTACTTGGGAGGCTGAGGCACAAGAATCGTTTGAACCCAGGAGGTGAAGATCATACCACCGTAATCCAGCCTGGGTGACAGAGCAAGACTCTATCTCAAAAAAAAGGCTTCAAAATGAGAAATTATTAAATGGGGTTTACAAATCAAACATGTGTAAAATAGTAGTAATATTTAGGAATTAGCTTTCATTAAAATTTATATAGGCAATCCTTGCTTTGCAGGGTACTGTGTAACCAAGTCATATAAAGTGAGGAGGACACAGCTCCAATAAGCTCAAGTTGCAGTTAACATAATCCTATACAAAGTGAGAACTACAATATTAAAAAGTATTTCAAATATCAGCCAGGTGTGGTAGAACATGCCTGTAGTCCCAGCTACTCAGAAGGCTGAAGTGAGAGGACTGATTAAGCCCAGGAAGTCAAGGCTGCAGTGACCTGAGATTGCACCACTGCACTCCAGTCTAGGCGACAGAGCAAGATCCTGTCACAAAATAAATTTCAGCTAACAGTAACATAACTGATGGCCATACACTGACCATTTTAAACACATATTCACATTTAGCCATATCTTTTTATTTTTTGCTCAATTTTTCTACTACATGTTTATCTTTTCCTGACTTATCAGCAAGAGTTTTCTATATATTTTTATTGTCTAGATGTTATACATAAAACCTCCTGATCAGTAACTTGCCTTTTATTTTCTTTATGGAGCCTTTGTTAACAGACCTATTTAATTTTACTACCGTCAAACTTATCAATCTTATCTTTTAAAGTCTGTGTTTTCTATGTCTTAATAAATCCTTGACATTACAAAGATATTTTTCTACATTTCTTCTAAAAGTTGTAAAGATTTGCTTTTAGTCTTCAATCCATCAGGAAATTAGCGACTATGGTAATCCAAGGATAAAATAACACATTTTTCAAATCTCAACACAATCTAATGAACAGTTAATTCAATCTTTGCCTCCTAATTTCTAAAGCTACCTCTGCCATATGACAGATTCCTAAATGTCTCTTCCTAAACTCTATATTCAGTTCCACTGAGTCAATTCGTCTAACCCTGTACCAATACCATGCTGCTGTAGTTATTCTAGCTTGAACATTAGTCTAGGACAGGGAGTCCCTCTCCAAAGTTGGTGTTTTTTAAAACTGTCTTTACCATTCTTGAGCCTTTGTTCTTGTGTACATGACAATTTTAGAATAAACTCTTTGTTTTCCAAAAACAACTGGGACTTTAACAGTCATTACAGGGTTGTTTTTTCCCTAAATTAGAAAAAGTTGGGGCCAGGCACAGTGGCTCACATTGAGGTGGGAGAATCACTTGAGCCCAGGAGTTTGAGACCAGCCTGGAAAACACCTCTATTAAAAAATATTTTTAGGATTAGCTAGGCTTCGTGTCCCATGACTGCAGTCCCAGCTTCTCAGGAGGCTATTATTAAAATTAACAATAATTTTTTAAAATAATTTTAAAAATTAGAAAAAGCCATGAGTACAGTTTTGTATAGTTTATGAAATTAGGTATATCTCTGAAGTCACACTTTAGGTATCTGTCAACTAGGAACAAACAACTATGAGAAATAGCATATAATTCCACTTATGTAAAATATCTAGATTAGACAGAGTCATGGAGACAGAAAGTAGTCTACAGCCTTATCCCTCTGAATGGGCCTAATTTGATCTCAAGCTAAGCAAGTCTGGGCCTGGTTAGTAGTACTTGGATGGGAAACAGAAAGCAGATTAGAGATTATCAGTAGTTGCAGCAAGGGGAGAATGAGAAATTACTGCGTAATGGATACAGGTTTTCTGTTTGCAATAATAAAAATAGCTTTATAAATGGTGTTGATGGCTGCACAACAATGTAAATGTAACTAATGGCACTAAATTATATGCTTAAAAATAATTAACAGCTTTAAGTTTGTTTTTGACAATAGTTTCTTAGATACAACACCCAAAAGTATAGGAAACAAATGCAAAATTAGACATGGGACTACACTGAACTAAAAAGCTTCTGTACACCAAAGGAAACAGTAAACAGAGTGAAAAGGGCAACCTATGGAATGGGAGAAAATGTGCAAGTCATATTTCAGATAAGGGGCTAAAATCCAAACTATATGAATAATTCTCGAAACTCAACAGCAAAAAATAAAATAACCAAATTAAAAAATTGGACACAGGACCTCAATAGACATTTCTCCAAAGAAGATACACAAATGGCTAACAGCTACAAAGATGCTCAACATCAAAAATAATCTGGAAAATGCAAATCAAAAGAACCATAAGATATCACCTTCTTTTTGTTCAGACAGACATTATTCATAAAATGAAAGACTGTATTAATTGAAGAGGATGTGAAAAAAACTGGAACCCTTGAACACTGTTGGTGGTTATGTAAAATGGTTCACCCACTACTGCAAACAGTATGAGGGTCCTCAAGAAATTAAAAGTAGAACGACCATATGATCTAGCAACCCTAATTCTGGGTATTTATCTACAAGAATTGAAATCAGGATCTCGAAGAGATATTTATTTGCACTCCCATTTTCAGTGATGCCAGCAGACAGAAACAACCTAAATGTCCGTCAACCAATGACTGGATAAAACAAATGTGGCATATACATGTAATAGAATATTATTCAGTGATAAAAAAGGAAATCTTGCCCCGGAGTGGTGGCTCACACCTGTAATCCCAGCACATCAGAAGGCCGAGGCAGGTGGATCATGAGGTCAGGAGTTCAAGACCAGTCTAGCCAACACAGTGAAACCTGTCTCTACTAAAAATACAAAAAAAAATTAGCCAGGTGTGGTGGTGTGCACCTATAATCCCAGCCACTCAAGAGGCTAAGGAAGGAGAATTGCCTGAACCCAGGAGGCGGGAGTTGCAGTGAGCCAAGATCACGCCATTGTACTCCAGCCCAGGAGACAGAGCAAGACTCAAGTCTCAAAAAAAGGGAAATCTTGTCATATGCTACAACATGTATGAAACTTCAAGATATTACACTAAGAAGCCAGTTACAGAAAAATACTCCAATAGGCACTGTGGCTCACGCCTGTAATCCCAGCACTTTGGGAGGCCAAGGCAGGTGGATCACCTGAGCTCAGTTCAAGACTAGCCTGAACAACATGGTGAAACCCCATCTCTACCAAAAATACAAAACATTAGCTGGGTGTGGTGGTGCATGCCTATGGACCCAGCTACTTGGGAGCCTGGGAGGGTGAGGTTGCAGTGAGCTGAGATCATGTCACTGCACTCCAGCCTGGGTGACAGGGTGAGACCCCATCTCAAAAACAAAACAAAACAAAACAAAAAAGAAAAAGAAAGAATCCTGATTGCCAAGGGCTGAGAGGAGGAAATGGGAGTTGCTGTTCAATGAGTACAGAGGTGCAGTTATGCAAGGTAAAAAGAAAATTCCAGCGATCGGCAATACAACACTGTGCTTATAATTAACAATACTGTATACTACACATAAAAAATCTGTTAAAAGGGTAAATCTCATGTTGTTATATTACAAATTAAAACAAATTTTAAAGCACACACACAGTAGGACACATCATATTCAAACTAATGAAAACCAAAGATAGAGAAAACCGTTACAGAAAATGATAAACCCATGCAAACACCAACCAAAAGAAAGCTACAATGGCAAAGTAAACATCAGAAAAAAAGAGCAATACCAGAAGGACAGTACACAATGATAAAGGGAATTTCACTAAGAAGACAAAACAATCCTAGATATGTACACATCTAACAACAGAGCTTCAAAATATATGAGGCAAAAACAAATAGAACTGAAAAAAATGAAACAGGCAAATCCACAATTATAGTTGGAGACTTCAACACTCATTTCCCAGCAATCAACAGATGTGGATAAAACCAGATTTAGAAAATACCTTAATGAAAGGGTGGGATCAGTTCTTTTCTCAAGTTTTTCACTGGAGGCAGAACCCACAGTGCCATCTATGGAAGGCATCTGCTCCTTACTGCATTCACCTTCCTTTACCTCAGGTCTTATAGACTGACATTTATCTACAAATACAAAATGCATGTTATTCTAAAAATGACAGCAAAAACACCTTTTTTAAAGCACAAAGGAATTTACCTATAACACAGTCTTTTCCTACAAAACCTTAATCCATTCAACATTCAAGTTCCTATATGCAAGGCACACATCTTATTTTTAGACCATAATAAAAACTTAACATATTATGAGGATCAGCCCAAGCTTCTTAGGCAGTTTGTAGTATCTTCCTTTTATCTTAAATTTTAATATTTAAAGTGATTTATTTTATATGTTAAGTAAGGAAACTAAAAGTTGATTTAACTATTTGTTTGCTCCTTCAGAAGTGTACTTTTTTTTAGAAGTGTACTAATTAATAACACAGTGATAGCTATCATTTATTGAGTACTTACTAAGTGGCAGGAACCATTAAGTCCATCAGATACATTATCTCATTTAATACTTGAAACAATCCTATTAAAAGGTATTACTATTAATCTCAAAGAGAACCACCTGAGTTCAGAGATCTTCAATAACTCACCTAATGCAATACTCAAGCAAGTAAAAAAGCCGGAAGCAAGTAAAAAAGTTGGAATTTAAAGCAAGGTCTGTTTGATTTCTAAAACCTGTTTGTGAGTCATTAAGCTGTTCTGCATTATATGTAATGACTCTAAGGGTAAGCCAAAAAAAAAAAGCATAATATTGTGATGTCTACAAAGCATACTATGTTAGCTATTAGGACTCTTTTATTAAAATCAGATGGGTAGGCCCGGCATGGTGGCTCACACCTGTAATCCCTGCAGTTTGGGAGGTTGAGGCAGCCAGACTGCAAGGTCCAGAGATCGAGACCATCCTGGCCAACATGGTGAAACCTCATCTGTACTAAAAATACAAAAATTAGCTCGGTGCAGTGGTGCGCGCCTGTAGTCCCAGCTACTTTGAAGGCTGAGGCAGGAGAGTCGCTTGAATCCTGGAGGTAGAGGTTGCCGTGAGCCAACATCATGCTACTGCACTCCGGCCTGGCGACAGAGCCAGACTCTATCTCAAAAATATAAATAAAAATAAAATCAGATGGGTAAATCTGAACTAGGGAAAATACAAATTTTGTAGAAAGGTTGTTCTGGTCTGCTTCTACCTTTTCCTTATCAGCTTTAAATAATCTATATATGAATTCTTAAGAAAAGGGACCAGGACTCCCCCTCAAACTCTTAGCCCTCATCCCCAAGTAACTCCTAAGTGGCAATATGTTTGCATTCGAAGAGTAAAAAAGAAAAATGGAAGGAATACTTATTCCATTAGTTCTTTTATAGGAATTAATCCCTTGTGATTTCACAGAGGTGCACTGTAGAGGTACAACATGAAAACCTGTGTTTTATTAACAGATATAAGCAATATACTTTTAAATATATAGACATGTGATTTCTAATCATAGTTAATGGGAAGGCACAGAAGGTGATCCATCTTGGAATCAAACTTTAGAGGCCTTCGCCCTGCCCCGTCCCCTGAGGCAGCCGGGTGGGGTGCAGGGGTCATTTAAAAAAAATTTTTTTTTAATTTTAAAAAAAGAAACTTTAGAGAACAATCTCCCCACTTCGTTTCCTTTAATTCTTTTTTTACAATAAATTCTTTTCCTTTAAGTAAAAATAAATAGCATTAGCGCGGTGCCATGGATACAGAACCAATTAATAAGCATCATTAATCACTATCTAGACAGAAAATTAAGTTACATGCCATATTACTGTACATGTCTTCTCAAGTAATATAAAGGCTTTTAAAATATAACTTACTCTTGTGTTTTTTTCCTTTAGAAGGACCCGCCTGAACAGTGGCATTTGCTAAAAGATTGTTTACTTCCAGTTCATTAGCCTTATCTTGATTCTTCCTTCTTCTTTTCTTTTGATTTAGGTCTACTTCTAATGCAACCTGTTCTGCATCCTCCCCTGATAAAGTCAGAGACTCTTCTTCAACTGTCTGAGCATCCTTCTGAGATCTTTCTGTGTCTGAAATTCTAGAACTCATAGACTCATCTGGGTCATTATTCACTCCTTCACAGGCAACTTTTTTCACTGAAAACAAGAGAAATGGCTATAAATATGTAAACAACCTAAAGAAAAATTTGTAAAGGTGGAGAAGATACTCAAAGATGTCCTCTGTAGTATTTATTTATATAAACAAAAAACCTAAAGACAACCTGAAATGTCCAATGAGAAATGACTAAATAATATATAAAAATCCATGCAGCCCATAACAATAATGAGGTAAATTTATATGTAGTCATGTGAAAAATTTCAAAGCATATTGTTGCATTTAAAAAAAATCAAGTGGCGGTCAAGTGTGATGGCTCATGCCTGTAATCCCAGCACTCTGGGAGGCCAAGCAGGTGGATCACGAGGTCAGGAGATAGAGACCATGTTGGCCAAAATAACAAAACCCCATCTCTACTAAAAATACAAAAATTAGCTGGGCGTGGTGGCACACACCTGTAGTCCCAGCTAATTCGAAAGGCTGAGGCAGCAGAATTGCTTGAACCCAGGAGGTGGAAGTTGCAGTGAGCAGAGGTCATGCCACTGCACCTCAGCCTGGCAACAGAGTGAGACTCTGTCTCAAAAAAACAAAAAAATCAAGTGGCAGAACAAGATACACATAAAATCTCCTTTTTATTAAACAAAAACAATTACATATAGAGATGCTCCTTGACTTACACTGGGTTTCATCCTAATAAACTCATCATAAGTTGAGTATACTGTAAATCGAAAATGCATTTAATACAGGCCAGATGCAGTGGCTCATGCCTGTAATCCCAGCACTTTGGGAGGCTAAGGTGGGCAGATCACCTGAGATCAGGAGTTCGAAACCAGCCTGACCAATATGGTGAAGCCCCGTCTCTACTAAAAATACAAAATTAGCCAGATGTGGTGGTGCATGCCTACAATCCTAGCTACTTGGGAGGCTGGGGCAGGAGAATCACTTGAACCCAGGAGGCGGAGGTTGCAGTGAGCTGAGATCGTGCCATTACACTCCAGCCTAGAAAACAAGAGCAAAACTCCATCTCAAACAAAACAAAACAAAACAAAACAAAAAAAACCTTTCTGGCTGGGTGTGGTGGCTCACACCTGCAATCCCAGTACTTTGGGAGGGCAAGGTGGGCAGATCATTTGAGGTCAGGAGTTTAAGACCAGTTTGGCCAACATAATGAAACCTCATCTCTACCAAAAATTACAAAATTTAGCCTGGTGCATGGTGGCACAGGCCTATAATCCCAGCTACTAAGGAGGCTGAGGTGAAAGAACTGCCTGAACCCGAGCAGTGGTGGATTCAGTGAGCCGAGATTGACACCGCATTCCAGCCTGGGCAACAAAGTGAGATCCTGTCTCAAAAAAAGAGTTCTCATATTAAATAAGATAACAGTGAGTTACTCATGTTATCACCTGTAACATGATAATCACAAGAAGATATATATGTTAATCTTCTAGGATTATGTATAATAAGTAAAAAAAAAATGTCTATTAAGAATAAAGATATTTTAGTTATCAATACTACTTTTTAAAAGATATAGGCACCATGCTCCAGAAGAAGACATTCTAGCCTGGCTTTGAACAGAACAGAGTTAATTTAGCAGGCTTGACTGCTATCCTTTGAAAATCCTCCTTCTAAGGTTGGCCCTTGGGCCATATCTCAGAATTTGGCTCTGGGAAGGGTTCCTACCACCCTGATATTAGTGGCTTACTGTGCCTTAGTTGTACAATGTGGTTTATGCCAAACTGCTTTCCTTCTGGAAGCCTGAAAGTGTGATATGTTCCAGGCAGAGGAAGTTGAATCCTGAGTCTTGGTGAATAATTAAACCCCGGGAGATGGTCGTGGGGACCCCCAACATAGGCTCTCACAATCCTAGGTTTCAGTTCTGCCTCTGCCACTACTCATACTGTGAGTCCTTAGGGAAAACTGTCTTACAGTCTCTGGGGCTATTTCTTGGTGATTAAAACCAATAGAAAAGGGGCTAAAATGTAAACTAAATAACATATAAGGTTCCCTATAGTTTTAAGTATCTTTTTCATGTGATTATAGCTAAACATTTTCCTCATAGACCAGAGTTCAAATAGTTAAGAAAACATAAGCCTAAATATAAAAATATATATACACATATATATACACACAATTTTCTACTTGTTACAAGTCAACATCAGCCTTCAGAAATAAGTTATGCTCAACCAATAGTCCAGTCACAACCCCAAAAGATTAGAGTTCCATTTTTTTAATACTAGAATTTTATACCAGATTTGTTTTACAGAGGAAAATGATAATAAATAACCAAACATGAAATATGACACTCCAAATTCTGGTGTTCATTGACTGGCTAAAACTATCCTCTATACTAGAAAGATGTCAAATAACCCAATCATGCCAGTTAACAAATTTAAAAGAAAGCTATTGTTTTGGACCAGATAACTAGTGGATTGAAGAAAGATATATTCCCTCCAACTGGATGCTTTGATGATCTTAACTACCTGAGCTACACATGAACTCTCAAATACTGAGGAATAATATTGCAAGTTTATTACTACTAAGTAAACTAGCACACTTTCTTTAAAATCAGTACCTTTTACATTTTTCCGTAGTTTAGTGGATTTCTTCTCCTTTAAACTGTGATTTTTAACAGATTTTTGTTTTCTTTTCTCTTCTTCAGCAAGAACTTTCTGAAGCAAATGAGCAAAAAAATCGAAGTCAAAAGGGCGCTTTTCCTCTGTTCAAAAAAAAGGAAAAGAACTTTCAAGTTTTTATTTTAAAAAACTGTTTCTAGCTTTTAAAGTATCGTAACAAAAAAAAGCAAATGGGTTTTCTATCACTAGAAGAAGAGATAAACAAGTACACAACAGAACACTACTCAGCAATAAAATAGGTGTGTCTTATCAGCAGGGAAATAGATAATTACATCAGAACATCACTCAGCAACGAAAGGAATAAACTAGTTTAAAACTAAAGGAACTACTGATACATGCAATAATATGACTGAATCTCAAAAACATACTGAGTGGAAGAAAACAGATACAAGGGTACATACTGTATGATACCAAACATAAGATATTCTAGAATACACTAAAAGCTATCTATGGTGATTAAAATGAAAATAGTGGTTGCCTTGGGCCAAGAGGACAGCATTTGATTGCCTAGAAAGGAACATAATAGGCCTTGTGAAGTGATGAAAACATTTCCTGTATTGTTTAGGGTAGTGGTTACACAAGCATATATTCTTTGTCAAAACTCACTACACTTTGAGCTGTGTGTAAGTATAAATTAATTTTTTTATGGACTGAGAAGTCCTCAAAATGCCTATTCACCACCATATGCCCTACCTTTATCACAACCATTTCACCACTTGCTCTTATAAGTATCAGCGAAGTGGGAAGTAAATGAATTTAATCAGGAACACGTCCACTAAATACCTATCAACAGCATTGTACCTGAAAGTAATCAGTGAACACTCCAGGAATGAATCCAGGCCAGGAGGCAAATCTTTGCTTGAACTTTACAGCTATTCTAATAGTGAATGTAGAGAAAATGGTGCTCTACACACATAAGGTGAAGACTGGTTTGATTACAAGACAGTCTCAGAAAAGAAGGTATATACTAAAACAAAAAGAATCTCAGCAAACTAAACCCAAATCTGGGATTCCTGAAGGCCTTATTTCAGTGTTGACCCAGACTTATTTGTTCTGACTCTCTACAATGATTCTGAAAGACACAGCACTCAAAGAATCATAAAGGATCTCCACGTGGTTCTCAGAGAAACTCAAAACATAAGTTCCCTCTAAAAACCTACATCGGTCTTAATTTCTTTTAGAAAATTTCCAATACAAAGCCCCAAAATCAAGGAGTTATTTTTAGCTTTGAGATACGGGTTTGCTGTGTTGCTCATGCTGGCCTCGAACTCTGGGGCTGAAAGGATCCTCCTGCCTCAGCAACTCCTGAGAGTAGCTGAGACTAAAGGCATACAACATTGTATCCTGTTTAAGATCAATACATTTTAAAGATATCTATTATAATGGTCTATTAAAAAGGCTCCAAACTCCAAATAGACTGTTTATAGATTCATGAATTATTTTCTGACTATAATGTGTTAAACTTAATGAAACGTTCCAGGATCACTTCTCTAACATGGAATGGGCTGAGGATCACAGTATTCTAGATTTTCTAAGAGCCATTCCTCAAAGCAGCTTCCCTAAAGACCCGATAAAACACTGGATATAGGATCCACCCACCTACCTTAGTGTCTACTCATAAAATAAATGTACATCCTACATAATGTAGATACTCTCTACATTTGGATTGCTTATTCTAAAATTAGCACTATGGCTAATCTTATGACTAAATGGACATTGAATACATTTTTTAATCATAAAATACTGATAATTATAAATCCACGAAAAATATATTCCTGTCCACAAGTGTGGTGAAAAAAAAAAAGAAAAAGACATATCTTCCAATCTAAAAGTACAAGAACTTTTTTAAAAGCAAATTTATTTTCCTTTACAGATCCTTTGATGTCTTTCTCTAGACTTAAAGAAAAGTATGCTAATTTTAATGAGGATTTTAGTTAAAAATGGAAAGGTATCTATCATTCCTTCAGATGAGATCTAAATTCAAATGCTAGTATACCTCTTCAGACAGAACTTCCCTAATGATCCAATGATCAGTAGGAAAGAGAGACCTAAACATTCACCCTCTCTCTCTTTTTTCTTCTTGGAAATAAATCACTACCTAAAATTATGCTTATCTACTATATTTCTTCCCCCTCCAATTAGATTAAAGGCTCTAAATTCAGGATTCTCATCTGTCATATATCTTCCACCATTACATACTCAATACCTGGAACAATGACTAGCATATAGTAGATGGTCAGTGTTACTGACTGAATGAGTGATTAGTCAGTCATTCAGAACCAGAAAGAGCCATCTGTATACTGACAATACTGTCTTCCAGAAACAATTATCTCCTCCAATATAGTTTCTTCAGAATAAATAACACTCAGAAGTGGTAGCATCAATCCCTCTAAAACTTCTTGGACTTAGAACTATTTACCTGCACCTAAACGTTCTGGATAATCTCCTGCCTATTATTTGTAGCAACTTCCAGAACCATACTGCTCAACAGACAAAGTTCAGACTGCTTCCTCTTATACCAATACAGGGACAAAACAAATCAAAACACGCTAGAGCCAAAGACAAAAGACAAAAGGTCATTTTTCAGGCTTTCCAAGTAATACTGTGTAAAAGAGGTCTTAATACTTACGGAATGCTTTGTCTATTCTCCATCCATTTGTTTTCTCTTCACGTTTAAATTTATTCTGTTAATACAACAAAAAACCCTATGGTAATTTTCTCCCATAAAACAAGCTTTTTTTAAAAAAAAAATACAACAAGCATTAACATGAAACTCTTAGGAATAACATACCATTCTCCACTCAGTGTACCTTTGCCAATAGGCTAAAACTTAAACCTTTAGCTTTTTAAAAATAAGGATGAAAGATTTTTACTGAGCTTCCTGATTCTCATTACCAATAGCATGATCAGCAATGGAAGCTGGATTTACAGAGAACAGAAAAAAATAAAGTCAACAAATATGGAAGCAGATCAAACCTATGATTAAGCTAACTGGTATTAACTTTTAAAAAATTAAGTATTCATATCAGGTTGAACCTCTGACATTATTGTTTCAATATATTTCAAGTGGCATGGAGAGAAGACTATAGAGAAACAACCAAGTGAAATTTTGAAGCGGGCCAAGTTTATCTAGACAATCTTCTATATATTAAGGCACATTTCCTCACATTTTTCTCAGCCCCAAAAATTCCTGTCCTTGGCCAGGCACAGTAGCTCATGCCTGTAATCCCAGCACTTTGGAAGGCCAAGGTGGGCAGATCACTCGAGGAGGTCAGGAATTCAAGACCAGCCTGACCAATATGGTAAAACCCCATCTCTACTAAAAATACAAAAATTAGCCACGCACGGCAGCAGGCAACTGTAGTCCCAGCTACTCAGGAGGCTGAGACAGGAGAATTGCTTGAACCTGGGAGGCGGAGGTTGCAGTGAGCTGAGATCGTGCCACTCCACTCCATCCTAGGCAACAGAGTAAGATTTTGTCTCAAAAATAACATAACAAAACAAACAAAAAACACACTGGCCTCAGTTTACTAACAGATTACTTCCATTAAGAGAAAAATGCTTAAGGCTTAAGGTTCAATCCATCCTAAGGTCATGAGGAAGACTGAGGCCATGAGTTTGTGTCTAAAGATGTCTGATCATGCACACACATCATAGGAGAGGAAACAATTAGCCAATCTTTCCCATCTATAGGTCAGTGATCTAAAAGTACTTTTTTAGATCACTTTTAGATCTAAAGTACTTTTACTAAAAGTACAAAAATAAAGCTTTTTATTGCAAAAAAATAAGAGAGAGAGAAAGAATATCCATAAAACAAATATACTTCATGCCCTCTTCCTCCCTTCAAAAGAACTTAACAAGGCCAGGCACGGTGAGTGGTTCACACCTATAATCCCAGGCAAGCAGATCACAAGGTCAAGAGTTTGAGACCAGCCTGGCCAACAGGGTGAAACCCCATTTCTACTAAAAATACAAAAATTAGCCAGGCGTGGTAGCTTATGCTTGTAATCCCAGCTACTCAGGAGGCTGAGGCAGGAGAATCACTTTAACCCAGGAGGCGGAGGTTGCAGTGAGCCAAGATCACACCACTGCACTCTAGTCTGGTGACAGAGCAAGACTGTGTCTCAAAAAAAAAAAAAAAGAAGAAGAGCTTAACCACTAATATGATCTTTAAAGCAATCACTTTTTTCTTTTTCCTTATTGCTTATGACCCAAGTGTGTATTCTTAGATGCTGTAGTTTAGGCTTCCCCATATATTTAAAACCTGGTATGACTTTAACATCTTTTAATATACAGGTTATCCTTCTTTCCCATTCTTTTATTTTTCTTCATAAAACTTATTACCAATACAGAAGTTTTCAAGGATAAGCTTATTTCTGCCTTAAAGATCATACTATGATTTAAACATTTCCTCAAAAGTTAACAAAAGTTACCTCCACAAAAAGTGATTGGCTATAAACACTAAATTAAATGTCCTAAAAGAAATACCAATAGGCTTCAGGCATTCAATTCTAAAACAGTACTACCTCATATTTTACTTAACTGGTAATATAATTCAGAACAATTTAAAACTTTCTTGATGAATGTATTGAAATTAGTCAATGATTTCGTAGGAAGAACCAGTGCAGGCCAAATTCCATGAACACAAAATAAATCCTGTAATTTCCACTTCAGGCCTTGACAAAGTAACTCATTATGGACATATCCTACATACCCAACTCCACCACGAATGACTTTTAACACTGACAAAATATATGCATCAATTATTTTCAAGCAAAGGACAATAGAGCAAGACTATAATCATGGAGAGAATAAAAACAGACAAGATGTACCCATGTTTACCTTGGCTGTCTGCCTGAGCTCAATTTCCTAACCAAGGAAAGTGAAGTGAAGGCCAAGGAGGGTACAGCAATCCAACTAAGCTGCAAAAGTACGGAATCTGTAGGAGCATGGTTCTAAAATGGAACTGTGGAGAGGGGCACCTCACAAGCCTGGTGGAAGTACCCCATGGTTCCCTGGCCTACATACAGGTTGCATATGTCCAGAATATAAGTCCTAGAAGAGAACAGCTGCTAAAGGGATGAGAACAGAAGGAAGAGGCTAAAAGTCACAAAACACCATCAGACAATAGAGTTCAGATGCATCCTAATGGAAAGACCTCATTAATACCCAAATACATTCACCTCAAGACACCAGAAAGGTCACCATTAGAGATAAAGATGATATCCCAGAGTAGCCTTTCTCTACAGGGATGTAGCATGAGAATTAAGTACTAATGCATTAAAGCAGCCACTGTATGCAATGCATTACTTTCATTTATCTGTTAATAGAATGGTATTTGTATGACCATTCTTATAGAACTTAGAAAACAGTAACTCATACCTACCTACCATTAGATTGTTCTAGAAAAAGAAGAAAATAATAAAATAAAATAGTGACTCAAATTATTTTCTGTAAATCAGATGAGAAATCCCGTTGGAGAAAGAATGTCCTAGATTAAAGACCAGTCTAGATCTGCCTCAACAAAGCTTTAAGCCAAGCTTCAACAGGAAAAAAGAGGTTGGCAGTATATTAACTGCTTTCCACAACAAAAGTCAACACTCTTTTTTATTTTGTTTTGTTTATTGAAACAGTCTTGCTATCTTCCAGACTGGAATGCAGTGGTGTGATCACAGCTCACTGCAGCCTTGACCTCCCAGGCTCAAGCAATCCTCTTGCCTCAGCCTCCTGAATAGCTGGGACCACAGGTGTGTGTCACCATGCCTGGCTTTTTTTTTTTTAAGAGATGGGATCTTGCCATGTTCTTCTGCTGGTTTCGAAATTCTGGGCTCATGCAATCGTTCCAGCTCAGACTCCCAAATTACTGGGATTAGAAGTGTGAACCACCGCATCTGCCCTAATGCTCTTTAAAGAAAAAAAAAAAAACATAATCCAGAACAACACATTGTTCTCAATGTCTGGTACAAAATTTCAAAAACTCATGGCTGGCCAGGCATGGTGGTTCATCGTCATACAGCTAAATACTAAAGTTGGAAGAAAAAAAAGAGAGAAATCCTGAAAACAGCCAGAGAAAGACAATTAATCATATACTGAGGCAAGAACGATATGATTACTGTCAACTTTTCATCTGAAACACTGAAAACCAGAAGACAGTAGAATGAAATCTTTAAAAGACCAAAAAGAGAAAAAATGTCAAATCAGCAGAATATATCCTTCAAAAACAAGGCTGAAAGGCTAAAATAAAAACATTCAGATAAATGAAAACTCAGAAAATTTTTCAACAATAGGCCTGTCATTCAGACCTACAAGAAGGAATGAAAACACCAAAAATGGTAAATATATAAATGTTAAAAACTAGCTTTATTTCTACTAAATTTCCTTAAAAGACAAAAGACTCATATATATCTATATATAGAGAGAGAGAGGGTTTTTGTTTGTTTGTTTTTTAAGGCTAGTCAAGTAAAGCAGCAGAAGTAGAGTAGGATGAAAGAAATTTATCTGGGCCAGGTATAGTGGCTTAGCCTGCAATCTCTGTACTCTGGGAGGCCGAGGCAGCAGATCGCTTGAGCCCAAGAATTTGAGACCAGCCTGGCTGACATGGCAAAACCCCATCTCTACAAAAAATACAAAATTTAGGTGGGCATAGTGACTCGTGCCTGTAGTTGGGCACTTGGAATGCTGAGATGGAAGGGTCACTTAAGCTCAGGAGAAGCTGCAGGTAGCCACAATCATACCACTGCACTCCAGTCTGGGTAGTAGAGAGTGAGACTCTGTCTCAAAGAAGAAATTTGTCTGAACATGAGTAGGTTGGTTTAAAATAAAAAAATTTAATATTAAAAAAGAAAGGAATCTGTAACTAGTTGTGTTCCTTTAGTAGTAAACACCAATGTACTTGGACCAGCTGCCTCATTAAACTATTACAAAATAAGTTCACTACAAGGTGGAATTTAAAGAGATATAGGACTAGGCACAATGGCTCAGGCCTATAATCCCAGCACTTTGAGAGGCTGAAGCAGGAGGATCGCTTGAGCCCAGGAATTTGAGACAAACCTGGGCAACATAGAAAGACCTCTTCTCTACAAAAAATAAAAAATACAGTCAAGCATGGTAGTATACACCTGTGGTCCAGGAGGGTGAGGCAGGAGGATTGCTTGAGCCCAGGTGGTCATGGCTGCAGTGAGCTATGGTCACACCACTGCATTCCACTGTGGGTAACAAAGACCCTGTCTCAAAAAAAAAAGAAGAAAGGAAAGGAAAAAGAAGCTGGGCTTGGTGGCTCATGCCTGTAATCCCAGCACTTTGGAAGGCTGAGGTAGGCAGATCATTTGAGGTAAGGAGTTTGAGAACAGCCTGGCCAACATAGCAAAACTCCATCTCTACTTTAAAAAAAAATTCCAAAAATTTAGCTAGGCACAGTGGCACATACCTGTAATCCCCAAGCTACTAAGGAGGCTGAAGCAGGAGAATGGCTTGAACTTGGGAGGCAGAGGATGCAGTGAACCAAGGTCGCACCACTGCACTCCAGCCTAGATGACAGAGCGAGACTCCGTCTAAAAAAAGTAGGGTTGGGGAGGCAAAGGTGGCTATGTTCTTTGGGGCTACTGAACCAACAAACAAAGAAAAGGCTGAGATTTTCAGGAGTTTTGTGGCTGGTGAATGCAACTATGTGCTGGGAGGCTGCAGTGCACCCCAACTCCCCCAGGACAGAAGTTTTAGCATTCAAGACCCTTCCAAACCTTACCCTATGGATCTCTTCACCTGTATCCTTTATGATATCCTTTAAAATAAACCAATGAATAGCTGGTTCAGTGTGCTGAACTGTGCTAGCAGCTGAGAAAGGAAGCTGGAAAGAGGTAAGTTCCTGGTGCAAAGCTTGCTATGCAGCATAATTTAGGCCCTGAAGAAGCTGTGGTCTTAATACTTTACAAGATGTGTTTTCTCAAAGCTGCCAGTTCTTTTAGAACTTATCAAATTGAAAAGGCTGGGCATGATGGCTCACATCTGTAATGCCAGCACTTTGGTAGACCAAGGCAAGCGGATCACCTTAGGTTAGGAGTTCAAGACCAGCCTGACCAATACAGAGAAACCTCGTCTCAATTAAAAACACAAAAATTAGCTGGACATGATAGTGCATGCCTGTAGTCCCAGCTACTCAGCAGGCTGAGGCAGGAGAATCGCTTGAACCCAGGAGGCAGAGGTTGCTGTGAGCCAAGATTGTGCCACTGCACTCCACCTTGGGCAACAAGAGTGAAACTCTGTCTCAAAAACAAACAAAAAACTCATCAAATTGAGGCTACTCCAACCAGCTTTACGGGGAATGGATTTAAGGCAAATCCTGTGTTTACAAAGATTGAGAGGAAGCCTGAAGAGGAAAGGGGACAGTTTGTGAAGAAAATGGGTGATATTTTTGCCTTCAAGGTGAAGAATGAATGGCCCAGGGTAAAGAAGCCATCTAGTGGTGGATGTAAAGAACAGCAAAGGATCAGTGCTTTCTAACTCATAAGAAAGCTGGCCGGGCACGGTGGCTCATGCCTGTAATCCCAGCACTTTGGGAAGCCGAGGCAGGCGGATCATGAGGTCAAGAAATCAAGACCATCCAGGCCAACATGGTGAAATCCTGTCTCTACTAAAAATACAAAAAATTAGCTGGGCGTAGTGGCATGCACCTGTAGTTCCAGCTACAGGTTTTTTTTTTTTTCACTCTTTAGCATTTCCTTCCATTTACTTTGTGTTTGTTTTTCTAGCTTCTTAAGATGAAAACTTAGAGCACTGATTTTAAACCCTTCTTTTCTAAAGGAGCCATTTAAAGCTTTACTTTTCCCTTTAAGCATCATTAGAGCTGTGTCCCACAAATTTTGATGTTTTTGGGTTTTTCTGAGACAGTCTTGCTCTGTTGCTCAGGCTGGAGCAACAGATCCAATGACCTTGGCTGACTGCAAACTCCACCCACAGGCTCAAGCAATCCTCCCGCCTTAGCCTCCCAAGAAGGTGGGACTATAGGTGTGCACCACTACGCCCAGCTAATTTTTGTATTTTTTTGTACAGATGATTTTTTCACCAGCTTGCTCAGGTGGGTGTCAAACTCCTGAGCTTGGCTAGGTGTGGTGGTTCATGCCTGTAATCCCAGCACTGTGGGAGGCTGAGGCGGGTGGATCACTTGAGGTCAGGAGTCCGAGACCAGCCTGGCCAACATGATGAAACCCTGTCTCTACTAAAAATACAAAAATTAGCTGGATGTGGTGGCAGGCACCTGTATTGTCAGCTACTCAGGAGGCTGAGGCAGGAGAATGGCTTGAACCTGGGAGGCAGAGGTTTCAGTGAGCCCAAACTGGGTCACTGCACTCCAGCCTAGGCAACAGAGACAGACTCCCTCTCAAAAACAAAAAACAAAAAACCTCCTGAGCTCAAGGCAGATTCTTCTGCCTTGGCCTCCCAAAGTGCTGGTATTGTAGGCATGAGCCTACAATAGCCTACATTGGCCCAGCACCTGGCCCAGTGTTATTATTCAGTTAAAAATATTTTCTAGTTTCCCCTTTGATTTCTTCCTTGACTTCTCAGTTATTTAAAAGTTTGTTTTTTAATTTCTAAGCATCTGGAACATTTCTAAATAGGTTTTTATTTTTTGAGACAGAGCCTGGCTTATTTCCCAGGCTGCAGTGCCATGACACAATCTTGGCTCACTGCAATCTTTGCCTCCTTGTCACAAATCATCCTCCCACCTTGTCCTCCCAAGTAGCTGGGGCTATAGGTGTGTGCCATGTCACCATGTCCAGCTAAATTTTTTTTTTTTGGGAGAGACAAGGTTTTGCTATGTTGCCCAGGCTGGTCTTGAACTCCTGCACTCAAGTGATCTGCCTGCCTTGGCTTCCCAAAGTGCTGGGATTACAGGTGTGAGCCACTGTGCCAGGCCTAAATATCTTATTGCTTTCTAACCTAATTTTTATTGTGCATGTTGATATAATTTATAATTTAATATTTTTGAAATGTATTTATTTAAAAATTTTGCATATTTAAAAAGTTAAATTTAGCATATTTCCATCTTGGTGTATGTTTCTGGTGTACCTGAAGTTAATGTGTATTCTGCAGTTGTTGCATGTGGTGGTATCTAGTTCTGTCAGTTACTAAGAGAGGAATTAAAATCTCTAACCATGATTAGGGTTTTATTTCTGTTTTTATTTTATGTATGTTAAAAACTCATTTGTTGGATGTTCACATTTAGCATGCTGATGAATTTATTCTTTTACCATTAGGAAATGTTTATTTTTGTTTCTTTAGAGACTGGGGTCTCACTGCATTACCCAGGCTGAACTGCAGTGGCTATTTATAGGCATTATTACAGCCTCAGTTTCTTGGGCTCAAAAAATCCTCCTGCTTCTGTCTCCTGAATAGCTGGCACTACAAATGTGTGTCACAGTGCTGGGCTCCAGCATTTTTGTTTTTTTTTTTTTTTTTTTTTTTTTTTTTTTTAATTATTATACAGACGTAGTCTCACTGTGTTCCCCAGGCTAGTCTGAAACTCTTGGGCTCAAGCAGTCCTCTCATCTCAGCCTCCCAAAGTGTTGGGATTACAGGTGTGGGCCATTCTGACTGGACTATGATTTTTTTTTTTTTTTGAGATGGAGTTTCGCTCTTGTTACCCAGGCTGGAGTGCAATGGCGTGATCTTGGCTCACCGCCACCTCCGCCTCCTGGGTTCAAGCAATTCTCCTGCCTCAGCCTCCCAAGTATCTGGGACGACAGGCATGCGCCACCATGCCCAGCTAATTTTTGTATTTTTAGTAGAGACGGGGTTTCACCATGTTGACCAGGATGGTCTCAATCTCTTGACCTCATGATCCACCCACCTTGGCCTCCCAAAGTGCTGGGATTATAGGCATGAGCCACCGTGCCTGGCCGATTTTTTTTTTTTTTTCAATAATTTCTTTAATCTGTGTCTTTACATTGTAAGTACACATTTTATAGAACACGTAGATGGATTATTCTGGTTTTTTGTTTGTTTGTTTTTACCTTGTCCAGGGGCCAGGCTAATCTTGTCTGTATTGTTCCAATTTTAGTACACATCCTACTGAATGGAGCACAGGACATGCTTTCTTATCTAGTCTGAAATCGTCTGCCCTTTTTTTTCCCCAGGAAGAACTATGTAAATTTTCTAGTAAACATTCTTACAAAAGCACTACTTTACTCTACATCTCACTGATTTATAAGAAATAACATTTGCCTTAGAAAAACTACGAAGAAAGATAAATACAGATAATTAAACTTACACAAAAATGGGAAATTATAAAAAAAGACTGACCTTTGTACATTTAAATTAATGAGCTTATAATTTAAAAATCATCTGAAAACAAACTTCATTTAATCAACAGCAATGTTTTATGACTCAAATACACTGATTTTTTTAAGAAAGAAGGAAACCTACTTTGAAAACCTGTTTGTTTTAGAAACAGGCCTGGGGCAGATGCAGCAGCTCACAGCTGTAATCCCAGAACTTTGGGAGGCCGAGTTGGGTGGATCACTTACAGTCAGGAGTTTGACCCCAGCCTGGCCAACATGGTGAAACCCTGTCTCTACTAAAATTGCAAAAATTAGCTGGGCGTGGTGGCTTTCACCTGTAATCCCAGCTCTTTGAGAGGCTGAGGCATGAGAATCACTTGAACCTGAGAGGTAGAGGTTGCAGTGAGCTGAGATAGTGCTGCTGCACTCCAGCCTGGGCAACAGTGAGACTTTTTCTCAAAAAAAAAAAAAAAAAAAGTTAAGTCTCTATTCAGCTTAGATTTTTCCTCCTAGGCTCTGATCATATTTCTTTTATTTTGATTTGGGAAAAAAATACTGTTTCTGATGGTATGAAAGGCAAAATTTAAAGTTTTTTCTTTTTTTTTTTTTGAGATGAAGTCTCACTCTGTTGCCCAGTCTAGAGTGCAGTGGTGCAATCTCATCTCACTGCAACCTCTGTCTCCTGATTTCAAACAATTCTCCTGCCTCAGCCTCCCGAATAGCTGGGATACAGGTGCCTGTCACCATGCCTGGCTAATTTTTGGATTTTTAGTAGAGATGTGGTTTACCATGTTGGCCTAGCTGGTCTCGAACTCCTGACCTCAAGTGATCCACCTGCCTTGGCCTCCCAAAGTGCTGAGATTACAGGTGTGACCAACCATGCCAGGCCCCCAGTATAAAATTTAAAGAATTATTAATTATTACTGATTAAGGTTATTAAATGTGTAACGCTAATTACTTGCCAGCTATTGGTCATCTTTTTCTTCTCTAGTTCATCCAGGGAACTCTTAAACTACATTTAAAATTTTTTTTACAGAAGAATTTTTTTTTTTTTGAGAGTGAGTCTTGCTCTATCGCCCAGACTGGAGTACAATCGCACCATCTTGGCTCACTGCAACCTCTTCCTCCCAGGTTCAAGCAACTATCCTGCCTCAGCCTCCCAAGTAGCTAGGATTACAGGCACCTGCCATCATGCCTGGCTAACTTTTGCATTTTTAGTAGAGACGGAGTTTCACCTTGCTGGCCAGGCTGGTCTTGAACCCCTGACCTCCAGTGATCCACCCAACTCGGCCTCCCAAAGTGCTGGGATTACAGGCTTGAGCCACCATGCCAGGCCTGTAGAATAATTCTCAAGTGTACTTTATTTTAAATTTTTTGAGACAGGATCTCGCTCTGTTATGCAGCATGGAGTGCATGGGCATGATCACGGCTCACTGTAGCCTCCATCTTGGCTCACTGCAGCCTCTATCTTGACTCACTGCAGCCTCTATCTCTGGGCTCAAACAATCCTCACACCTTAGCTTCCTAGGTAGCCTGGACTGCAGGCAAATGCGTGGCTAATTAAAAAATTTTTTTTGTAGAGACTAAGTCTCACTATGTTGCCCAGGCTGGTCTCAAACTCCTGGACTCAAGCAATCCCCTTGCCTCGCCCTCCCAAAATGTTGGGATTACAGGCATGAGCCACTGTGCCTGGTCCCTAAATGTACTTCACAAGCAAAATGGGAGCTTTTGTTTATGTAGTTTTTTGGATTTTGCTGTTCCTAATTTTATTCTGAAACTCAATTTTACTCCAGGCCATAAAGAACATACTAACTTTGTAATGCACAGTTGTATGCAATTTGGCAAAATTGCATCAGAGGTTGTATTCACCTAGCGGTTAGGAAAACTGGGATTGGTCACACCATTTAAAACAAGTCTATCTCATGTTATTTGCCAATGTGTAGTTTCAGTCTAATTTCTGACCATGAAATTATATAGCTATGTATCTGTGAGATGAGATATCTTGATTTTCAAAAGTAGCCAAAGGAGTTCCTCATAGCTTACCTTTGTCTGGCTAAAGCTGAAAACTTTGTAACTTCATAGCCAGACCCACGTTGCCAATGATTTTCACTCTGCCTTGAAAGAAGGCAAACTGAGGATTCATTTTACCAGTTAAATCACTAAAGCCAGTAAGTCCTACTCAGTCTTTGTGATTGTGTGGTTAGCTTTCTTTTTTTTTTTTTTTTAAGACAGAGTCCCACTCTGTCACCAGGCGCCAGGCTGGAGTGCAGTGGCACGATCTCGGCTCACTGCAACCTCCACCTCCCGGGTTCAAGCCATTCTCCTGCCTCAGCTTCCTGAGTAGCTGGCAAAACAGGCACCTGCCACCACACCCAGCTAATTTTTGTATTTTTAGTAGAGACAGGGTTTCATCATGTTGGCCAGGCTGGTCTCGGACTCCTGACCTCAAGTGATCCACCCGCCTCAGCCTCCAACAGTGCTGGGATTACAGGCATGAGCCACCACGCCTAGCCAAGCTCAGGAGTTTGACACCCACCTGAGCAAGCTGGTGAAAAAATCATCTGTACAAAAAAATACAAAAATTAGCTGGGCGTAGTGGTGCACACCTATAGTCCCAACTTCTTGTAAGGCTAAGGCAGAAGGATTGCATGAGCCTGTGGGTGGAGTTTGCAGTCAGCCAAGATCATGCCATTCCACTCCAGCCTCGGCAACAGAGCAAGACTATCTCAAAAAAAACCCAAAAACATCAAAATTTGTGGGACACAGCTCTAATGATGCTTAAAGGGAAAAGTAAAGCTTTAAATGTCTTCTTTAGAAAAGAAGGCTTTAAAATCAATGCTCTAAGTTTTCATCTTAAGAAGCTAGAAAAACAAACACAAAGTAAATAGAAGAAGTGCTAAAGAGTTAAAAAAAAAAAATCAATAAAAACACACAAACAATTGGAAACCTAACACTGACATTAAGAAAAGTTGGTTCATTAAAGGGATGTTTAGGTTAATAAACACTACGCAAGATGGAGAAGAAAAAAAGAGGCTGGGCAAAGTGGCTCACGCCTGTCATTCCAGATCTTTGGGAGGCCAAGGCAGGCAGATCGCTTGAGCCCAGGAGTTCTAGACCTGCCTGAACAACATGGCAAAATCCAGTCTCTACAAAACAATACAAAAAAATTAGCCAGGCATTGTGGCACATGCCTGTAGCCCCAGCTACTAAGGACGCTGAGCTGAGGTGGGAAAATCACTTGACCCCAGTAGGTCAAGGCTGTACTGAGCCAAGATAGCACCACTGTACTTCAGTCTGAGTGACACAGTGAGATCCTGTCTCCGAAAAAAAGAAAAAAGAGAGAGAGAAAATACAAATTATCAAGGAAAGAGTAAATTTATAATCTAAACCCTTTCTCCAAAGAAAACTACAGAATCAAAAGTTTCACAGGTAAATTCTATCAAATGTTAAAGACAAATAATACTAATCTTCAACAAATTATTTCAGAAAATAGAAGAGGGAGAACTTTCCAACTCAATTTCTGTGACCAGCACAAGCCTCATATCAAAATAGGGCAGACTTTAAAGGAAAATTACGTATCAGTATCCCTCATGAACAAAGCAGCAAAAAAATCCTCAAGAAAATGCAGCAAAATAGAGCAACACAGAAAAAGAATACAGTATGACCAAATGGGGCTTATACACGAATACTACATTAGCCCAACATTTTAAAATCAATGTGATATAATTCCGTAGGTTTAAATACAGTCTATTTTCACTTTTCTTTTTTTTGAGATGGAGTCTCGCTCTCATCGCACAGGCTGGAGTGCAGTGGCAAGATCTCAGCTCACTGCAACCTCTACCTCCTGTGTTCAAGCAATTCTCCTCCCGAGTAGCCGGGATTACAAGTGTGCACCACCATGCTCGGCTAATTTTTGTATTTTTAGTAGAGATGGGGTTTCACTATGTTGGCCAGGTTGGTCTTGAACTCCTGACCTCAGGTGATCCACCTGCCTCAGCCTCCCAAAGTGCGAGGATTACAGCCATGAGCCACCACGCCCCCACCTACTCTCACTTTTCCACACTTTACCCAAAGACCTGCTAGAGCCACAGTAACCTTTCAGGGAAAGAATCTACATGATTTTTGAAACAAATAGTACAGTGACAAATTTATAATTAATTACTCAGATCATCAGAGGGCTCCAGTTCTAGACAATTTCTAGCCTTCACAGAAATTTAACATTTTGTTCTTTTATCAAAGCTCAACATTAGAAAATGAACATAAAGAATATAAACAGCTCATCTCTTACAGAAATATAAGACTATTTCATTACACTGTACAATGCACTTTATGTAATGTACCAACAATCCATGTCTAATTTAGTTCTAGGGGAAAAAACATACTTTCCTAATGGTTGCTTTTATTAATTTAATGAACATGATAGGGATGAGAAATGAAGGAAAAAGCCCACGTTTGGGGAAAGACCTCACTATCAATTATCACTATGGCAACATAGTGTAATGGCACTCAAATGTACTTCAACCCAGAAAACTTGTATAAAGTTTCTCAAGCAAAGAAACTAAAAAACAGAGAAAGCTTAGGCATATAATAGCTGTAACTGACATCACTGTTGTTATTAGTGTCACTGCTTGTCCAAAAGCCAAGGATCAGAAAATGAGAACTGAGTAAACTCAGAATTCTTTTCTTTAAGCTTTCCTAGGAAATTCTCAAATATATTCTGTGTTCAAAGAGCTACCCTTAGCAGGGTACAGTGGCTCACACCTGTAATCCCAGCACTTTTGAAGGCTGAAGTGGGTAGATCACCCAAGGTCAGGAGTTCGAGACCAGCCTGACTAACACAGTGAAACCCCGTCTCTACTAACAATACAAAAATTAGCTGGGTGTTATGGCGTGTGCCTGTAATCCTAGCTACTAGGAGGGTGAGGCAGAAGAATCACTTGAACCCAGGAGGCAGAGGTTGCAGTGAGCCAAGATCACACCACTGCACTCCAACCTGGGCAACAGAACAAGACTCGTCTCAAAAGAAGGAAAAAAAAGCTACCCTTAACCAAAGTATTCTTTTCATTATGTAACTCTTCTTATATCTTAGTTGCAGTGCATTTTTACTGGTACTCCCTCAAATTCATTTTAGAAATGGACAAGATATAAATAAGAAAATATGAAACTAATATAAAGAAGATTGTAGCCCTAACAGAACTAATAAATACTACTTTTCAATCAATAAAGAGGGATAAATGTAATAAAAACATCATAACCATTAAAAACAAAACAAAACCAGAAAACTGACTCACACTTGTAATCCTAGCACTTTGGGAGGCCAAGATGGGCAGACTGCCTGAGTTCAGGAGTTCAAGACTAGCCTGGGCAACATGGTGAAACCCCATCTCTACTAAAATACAAAAAAAAAAAAAAATACAGGTGTGGTGGCAGGCACCTGTAATACCAGCTATGTGGGAGGCTGAGGCATGAGAACAGCTTGAACCCAGGAAATGGAGGTTGCAGTGAGCCAAGACCATGCCACTGTACTCTACTTTGGGCAACAAAGTGAAATTCTGTCGTGTCCTTTGCAGGGACATGGATGAAGCTGGAAACTATCATTCTTAGCAAACTGACACAAAAACAGAAAACCAAACACCACATGCTCTCACTCATAAGTGGGTGTTGAACAATGAGAGCACATGAACACAGGGAGGGGAACATCACACACCGGGGCCTGTCCAGGGATGGGGAACTAGGAGAGTGATAGCAGGGGGAGGGGGGATTGGGAAGGAATAGCATTAGGAGAAATACCTAATGTAGATGATGGGGTGATGGATGCAGCAAACCACCATGGCGCATGTATACCTATGAAACAAACCTGCATGTTCTGCACGTATATCCCAGAACTTAAAGTATAATAAAAAATAAATAATAATAGTGTGTTATACAGCAATAGAAGACTAAACAAATCCTTTATTTTTAATCAAAGATAAACGGTTAAAATTTTTTAAAAAGTGAAACTGTCTCCATTAAAAAAAAAAAAATAGAAGAACTGAGATTTAAACCAAAGGTAAACAAGTAATACTACTAACATTTGTAATGTCTGGTCTCTTTCCAATGAACAAATGTGATGGGTTTATTTTACCTTAATTTCTATCCTTGCTCTGTGAGGGAAAAGCTGTCCGATCATAGAAAAGTCAGTTCCCACCATGCTGATGGCTAAAAAAAACATATCTGTTTCTGTGAAAACAAAAGATTTAGAATGACTGAAAATTAACCCTCTCAATATTTCAGAAAAAATAAATCTTACAAAATTTAACAGTACTTAATTTGACTGGAAAGATCACCATGGAATATCTAAAAACACCTCATAAATAAAAACTTTTCAGTATAAGAAATCATAAGCCAGGCATAGTGGCTCACACCTATAATCCCAGCACTTTGGGAAGCCAAGGGAGTGCAAATCATTTGAGGTCAAGAGTTCAAGACCAGTCAGGCCAACTTGGCGAAACCTTGTCTCTACTAAAAAATAAAATGAGCCAGGCATGGTGGTGTGCACCTGTAATCCCAGCTACTGGGGAGGTTGAGGCAGAATAGCTTGAACCCAGGAGGCAGAGGTTGCAGTGAGCTGAGATGGCACCACTGCACTCCAGCCTGGGCGACAAAGCTAGACTCCACCTCAAAAAAGACAGACGAAAGGAAAAAGGAAAGGAAAGGAAAGGAAAGGGGAGAAATGGGAAAAGAAGAAAGGGAAAACAAAAAAGGGAAAAGGGGAAAGAAAAGAGATCATATAAAAGCGTGGAATTTTTTTTTAAGACATTCATTCTGCCTTGCTGATTTATTCAAAATGCCCTGAAGAAAACTGTGAGTCATAGTCAGGATAAGTTTCCACTATGTAAGCAACTAAAATGTGCTTAGTATATAAAGAAGGTTGCTAGAAAATCATACAAGAGGCCAGGCACGGTGGCTCACACTTGTAATCCCAACACTTTGGGAGGCCAAGGCAGGCAGATCACTTGAGGTCAGGAGTTTGAGACCATCCTAGTCAACATGGTGAAACCGCATCTCTACTAAAAATACAAAAATTAGCTGGGAGTGGTGACACATGCCTGTAATCCCGGCTACTCAGGAGGCTGAAGAAGAATAGTTTGAACCTGGGAGGCGGAAGTTGCAGTGAGCCAAGAGCATGCCACTGCACTCCACCCTGGGTAACAGGGCAAAACTCCGTCTTAAAAAAAGAAACCATTAACAGAAGTTACACCTCAGAAGAATAGGAACAGGAAAGTCAAAGAAGGGAAGTATAGAGTCTTTCTTTATACTCTATATTCTGCTGTTTGAATTTTTCCCCAAAACTACTGTTTCTAGAATAAAAATAATAAGCATCAGCATGCAACAGATTTTTAACAGCATAATATTTATCTAGAAACTTTATTATACAATTTTATCTGAGGTAGAACATTAGGACCATTAGAAATACTCTACTGTTATCCGCAAAATGGGGTTAAAAAAAAAAAAAGAAATACTCTATTGTTAATTCTTACTTAAATGGTATTTGTTGTACAGGGATTTGACAGAGAGAAAGATTCCAGCCAAAATGACTATAAAGTTAATTCTTTAAAAAGATTTCTTTCAGCAGAATAGTGACTGAAAGAAACTTAAAAAATAAAAATAAAAAAGAACAGAAAAAAAATATATTTCAGGGCCAGGCACAGTGGCTCACGTCTGTGATCTCAACACTTTGGGAGGTGACGGCATGAGGATCACTTGAGCCCAGGCATTGGAGACCAGCCTGGGCAACATATTGAGACCTCATTTCTACAAAAAAAAATCCAAAAAACAGGCCTGGCACAGTGGCTCACATCTGTAATCCCAGCACTTTGGGAGGCTGAGGTGCGTGGATTACCTGAGGTCAGGAGTTTGAGACCAGCCTGGCCAACAAAGTGAAACCCCATCTCTACTAAAAATACAAAAATTAACTGGGCGTGGTGGTGGGTGCCTGTAATCCTAACTACTCGAGAAGCTGAGGCAGGAGGATCGCTTGAACCTGGGAGGTGGAGGTTGCAGTGAGCAGAGATCGTGCCATTGCACTCCAGCCTGGGCAACAAGAGCAAAACTCCACCTCAAAAACAAAAAAGAAAAAAAAAATTCCAAAAAATTAGTGGGTGTGGTGGCACACACCTATAGTGCCACCTACTCTGGAAGGCTGAGACATGAAGATCACATGAGCTCAGGAGTTCAGGGCTGCAGTAAGCTATGATCGTTCCACTGCACTCCAGCCTTGGCAGTCAATCAAGACCCTATCTCTACTTTCTAGTTTTTTTTTTCTGATTTTTTTTGTAAAAATGAGGTCTTGATTTGTTGCCCAGGCTTGTCTCAAACTCCTGGCCTTTAGTGATCCCCCTACCTCAAAGTCAGAGATACTGTTCCATGGAGGGCATAAGATATAGGTGTTAATAAAATTAGCTGGAATAAAATGGTAGTTGGCACTTTATTTACTTAGGGGAGACCTGATTTAATTCAAAAACAGTCACTTCATTTCAAATAAATAATTTACACACTTTTAAATGAAAATTAGTTACCTTTATTTGACCATGGTTTAGAGTAATAGTTTTTCCTAAAGCTGGAGTATGTAGTTGTAGAACCACGCTCAAATATGGGGTCATTTTCTTCAACAACACAAGGGCCTTTTGTTCTTAAAACTTCTACAGTTAAACTGAAATAAGCACATTTAAAAATAGATCTATACTAAAAACAAGTAAGGAAACAAATAGTAAATGAGATTTAAATAATTATACTTTGAAGTTTAGCATGGCAATCATATCAAAAGCACAATATTTATGTGAAATACGGGTATTTGCCAAGCACCTGCTAAGTTTTACTTTTAAACGTGATTCCAAGAGGGCAGAAAGAAATGCCAACTCATTTTCAAAATCCATAACAGCAACATAATATTTACAAAATATCTTTGGGCTACCTATTACAAAAAAGTATTATTGACTTCCACATGTCTTTCATATTCAGTATGTATTACTGTGCTGGACTCAATGGAAATTTTGAAAAACAGAAGCACTTTATGTTTTACATTCCTGCAGACAAAGCAGTTAAATATGCTTTGAACCATTTAATGACCAGTAAAATCATCATCACAAACTAATGGAAAACAGTATTAATGCTTAATTATAGAATGTAAATGTTATAAAATTATTTTTCACTAAACTTTCAAAAGGCCTTCCAATGCTCTATTTATTGACTTACTAATTTATCATCTTTAAAAAAAAAAAATACCCTAGCTGGGCACGATGGCTCATGCCTGTAATCCCAGCACTTTGGGAGGCCGAGGGGGGCAGATCACGAGATCAGGAGATTGAGACTATCCTGGCCAACATGGTAAAACCCCTTCTCTACTAAAAATACAAAAATGAGCCGGGTGTGGTGGTGTGAGCCTGTAATCCCAGCTACTAGCAAGGCTGAGGCAGGGGAATCAGTTGAACCCAGGGGGCGGAGGTTGCAGTGAGCCCAGATCGTGCCACTGCACTCCAGCCTGGAGAAAGAGCAAGACTCCAAAAAAAAACCTTAAAAAAGACAACCAAATTCCAAATTCCACAATGCACAATGTGAGAAATTTAATGTTATAACTGAGAAATTAAACCAGAAGATGAATTAAACCTCACCGTAAGAAAAATCACAAAATATGTTAAACCCACATTTCTTTGCATATTCATTAGTTATTACCACACACCAGGATACGCTCTTAATAATATGAAAACTTGAATATTGACTTCAAGACTGTGTCAATCTTAGAAATTTATCCTCAGTGGAAGATAGCATATGATTAGTTCAATAGCTTGACTCAATGACCAGCAAAGATGATAAAACAACGGTGTTAGGTTAATAGACAATAGGTCATCTTCTCATATAAAATAGAGTTATAAAAATCACTAAAATTGGGTGGGAGGGGAGAGAAAAAATTACTAAAATTTATAAATTAATCTCACCCATTTTCTATTTATAATATTCATTATGCAAATATTAACATCAAGGTCTAAGTGACAAAGGCCAATATAGAAAGAGGCTCTCTCACTGGACAAAGCACAATCTCACTTTCTCTCTTTTTAAAATACCTTTCTTCATCCAAAATAATAGAACCATCTTCTGCCACTTTTACTCGAGGAACCAGTAATGCCCCATCATCTGTCTCTTCTTCCATTTCATTATCTTTAGCATTAGGAGTTCTCTTACCTTCTTGCCTACCAAATATAAAGATAAATTAATTCATACAGGCATGAGAAGTATTTCTTGAATAGTATAAAATTTAAAATAAATGATTACAAACTCAACCTTCTAGCTACTTCCAACTTTCCCTATAATCCAAATGAAAACAGTATGTGTTGTTAAGGACACAATGATAGGACTTTCTCAAGTTTTATCTGGAGGCACTTAGTAAAAAGTCATTAATCTCTTTTAAACTAAAGAGAAACAGGCAGGGCATGGTGGTTCATGCCTGTAATCCTAGCACTTTCGGAGGCCAAGGCAGGAAGATCACTTCAGGCCAGGAGTTGAGATCAGCCTGGGCAAAACCCTACCTCTACAAAAAAAATTTAAAAATTAGCCCAGCATGGTGATACATGCCTACAGTCCCAGCTTCTCATGAGGCTGAGGCAGGAGTATCTCTTGAGGCTAAGATTTTAATCATAGCACTGCACCCCAGCCTGGGAGACTGTCCAAGACCCTATCTGTAAAATAATAATAACGATTATAGTTATATAGCATTAGTTTCTACATTATTTAACATTTCAGTACAATCCTTCAGGGTATTTTCATACTCATTTGAGCCTTAAGGAAAATAGCCAGATGCAGCAGCTCATGCCTGTAATCCTAGTACGTTTGGAGGCTGAGGCAGGAGGTTTACTTGAGCTTAAGTTCAAGACCACCAGCCTGGGCAACATAGTAAAACTTTATCTCTATGGAAAAAAACTCTTCAAAAACTAAAAAGTTTAGCCAAATGTGGTGGCACACACCTGTACTCCCAGCTACTCAGGAGGCTGAGGCAGGAGGATCACTTGAGCCCAGGAGGTCAGGGCTACAGCGAGCTGTGTTCACACCACTGCACTCCAGCCTGGGTGACACAGCAACATGCTGTCTCAAAAATTAAATTAAATTTTTAAAATTACAAAAACAGAAGTCCAACCAAATGTAATTTTTTTTGTTTTTGTTTTTTGAGACAAGAGTTTTGCTCTTGTTGCCCAGGCTAGAGAGCAATGGCAAAATCTTGGCTCACTGCAACCTCTGCCTCCTGGGTTCAAGCGATTCTCTTGCCTCAGCCTTCCCAGTAGCTGAGATTACAGGCATGCATCACCATGCCTGGCTAATTTTGTATTTTTAGTACAGACGGGGTTTCTTCATGTTGGTCAGGTTGGTCTCGAACTCCTGACCTCATGACCCACCCGCCTCAGCCTACCAAAGTGCTGGGATTACAGGTGTGAGCCACTGCACCCAGCGCAAATGTAATTTTTTTTAAGAGACAAGCTCTTGCTCTGTCACCTAGGCTGGAATGCAGCAGTGTGATCATAGTTCACTACAGCCTTGAACATGTGGGCTGAAGCGATCCTCCCACCTCAGCCTCCTGAATAACTACTACTGTTTTTATTAGAAGGCAGGGCTTTATAGGTACATGCCACCATGTGCAGCTAATCTTAACATTTTTTTGTAGAGACAAAATGACACTGTGATGCCCAGGCTGGTCTCAACTCCTGGTTTTGGGCAATCCTCCCATCTTGGCTTCCCAAAGTGCTGAGATTACAGGTGTGAGCCACTGTGCCCAACCCCAATCAAATGTAATTCAACAATAACAGGAAACACCATTTGATCCATTTTTTTTTAATGTAGCAATAGAATATATTCAAAAATAAAATAAAATACTTACTCTCTTTTCTGGACTGAAGTCAATGGCTTTTCGGTTTTCTTTTCCGGTTCCAGTGAAGAGCTATTGAACATAAATAACAATACCTTTAATAAATTATTAATTTATATCCTCTCAATTCCATCTGCAGGCAAGAAGAAAATTATTCTAATTGTTCTTTTTTTTTGAGATGCGGTCTCACTCTGTCACCCACGCTGGAGTGCAATGGCGTGATCTCAGCTCACTGCAACCTCTGTCCCCCAGGTTCAAGCAATTCTCATGCTTCAGCCTCCCCAGTAGCTGGGATTACAGGCATCTACCATTGTGCCTGGCTAATTTTTATATTTTTAGTAGAGACAGAGTTTCACCATCTTGGTCAGGGTGGTCTTGAACTGCTTACCTCATGATCCACCCACATCGGCCTCTCAAAGTGCTGAGATTACAGGCATGAGCCACCATACCTGGCCTCTAACTTCTATTTTTTAATGATATACCACAGCATTTTGTTAATGACAGTGCAATCCAACAATGAATTTTTCAGTCAAAAGCTTGTCATCAAGTACAACTAATTTGTTAGGTCCTAAGTAGGGAATACTTTTTAAAAAAAAAAAATACAACAACAGTTTCTTGCTGTGTCACCCAGGCTGACATCCAGTGATGTGATCTCAGCTCACTGCAACCTCTACTTCTTGGGATCAAGCAATCCTCCCAACTCAGCCTCCTAAGTAGGTTGGACTACAGGTGTGTGCTACCACACCAGGCTAATTCCTATCTTTTAATTTTCTGCAGAGACGGGGTCTCACCATATCGCTCAGGCTGGTCTCAAACTCCTGGGATCATGCGATCCTCCCACCTTAGCCTCCCAAAACGCTGGGATTACAGACATGAGCCACCACACCCAGCAGAGAATAGGAGGCTCCCAGTCCCGAAGCATGAAGCAACCTAAGTGACTTGATTGCAACCCCCAGATGTTAAACAACTCAAAACCTAAGTTTCTGGCCCTTTCTTCACAGGGCCAAAGACCTGGTGAATCTAAAAAAAGGCTATGGTGAAGAACTGGCCCTAACTCCTACCCCTACCTGCTAAACCATCAACAATACAACAATGAGATTATAAACCTTCTGCTTCCCAGGCTTTTTTTTTTTGAGACAGAGTCTCGTTCTATCGCCAGGCTGGAGTGCAGTGGATCAGTCTTGGCTCACTGCAACCTCCGCCTCCCAGGTTCAAACGATTCTCCTGCCTCAGCCTCCTAAGTAGCTGGAATTACAGGTGCATGCAACCACATCCAGCTAATTTTTGTATTTTTAGTAGAGAAGCTTTGTTCTTGAATGATTTATTAAGCAAACTACTAATGTCTTTATTAGAAGGCAGGGCATAAAACTTGAATCACTCCTTTACACCTGTTATAGATGTTAGAAATTGCAATCTTTTCAAACTTTTTTTTAATGAGACTGAGTCTCGCTGTATCCCAGGCCGGAGTGCAGTGGTGCAATCTTGGCTCACTGCCACCTTGAATTCCCAGGCTCAAGTGACCCTCCCACCTCAACCTCCTGTGCATCACAATGCCCAGCTAATTTTTGTATTTTTTCGTAGAGATCGGGTCTCACTATGTTGCCCAGGCTAGTCTCAAACTCCTGGGCTCAAGCAATCCTCTCCTCTCAGCCTCCCAAAATCCTGGGATTACAGGTATGAGTCACCACGCCTGGCCAAAATTGCAATCTTGATTACAAAAAAGTTGCTTAGTTGGTTTTACTACACCTTGGTAATTAATGTAATGAAACATAAGAAAGGAAATTTTTTTTTTTTGACACAGGATCTCGCTGTCACACAGACTAGAGTACAGTGGCATGAACATGGTTTATTGCAGCCTCAACGGCCAGGGCTCAGGCAGTCTTCCTGCCTTAGTCTCCCAAATAGCTGGAACTACAGTCACATGCCACCATGCCTGGCCAATTTTTGTATTTTTTGTAGAGACAGGGATTCACCATGTTGCCCCAGCTAGTCTCAAACTCCTGGACTCAAGCAGCCCACCTGCCTTGGTCTCCTAAACTGCTGGGATTACAGGTATGAGCCACTGTGCCCAGTCAGAAAATTTATTTTTAATTCCAGAAATAAAGGGCATAATTTACCATTCCTAGAAAGTAGTTACTTGAAATCCTGCTAATTTTTGTTATGAAATTCTATTTAAAAGGACATCATATATGTTCTAAATTTTGTCAACATGCTTTTGGAAACCAAAAAACTGTACTCTAAAAATGGTATTTATATCACTACATACCCAAAGAAAGCAAAACAAAAGGCCATGCACAATGGCTCATGCCTGTAATCTCAGCACTTTGGAAGGCCAAAGTGGGTGATCACCTGAGGTCAGGAGTTGAAACCAGATTAGCCAGCATGGTGAAACCCCATCTCTACTAAAAATACAAAAATTAGCTGGGCATGGTGGAGGGCACCTGTAATCCCAGCTGCTTGGGAAGCTGAGGCAGGAGAATCACTTGAACCTGGGAGGCAGAGGTTGCAGTGACCTGAGATTGTGCCACTGTAATGGAGTACAGTCTGGGTGACAGAGCGAAACTCCACCTCCAAACAAAAAAAGGAGATAGTAAAGCAGACATAAATTTTACTTACGTCATTGGATTATTATCTGGTAGATAATATATGAAGTCTCTCATAGTCATTTTTGAACGATCTGGTGGCCTCTGACTTTCATTTATAGCATATTTGTTTTTCCATTGTTTCTGTATACATAAACACACACAGATCCACTTTTATAAATACTAAAGAATTTCAGATGTACTATATGCAAATATACAGTCCACTGTTGCATTCACTGTAAGTGCTTTAATATTATTCTTACCCCAATTATGTAATTTTGCAGATGGAATATTAAAAAGTTGTAGCACATTACCCTTAATAGTTTTGAGTTTTTAAATATCTATTTTTGAGAAGGAGTCTTGCTCTGTTGTTCAGGCAAGAGTGCAGTGGTGCAGTCATAGCTCACTGCAGCCTGGAACTCCTGAGCTCAAGCAGTCCTCCCACCTCAGCCTCCCAAGTAACTACAGATTCTTGCCACAACACCTGGCTAATTTTGTGGGGTTTTCTTTTTTCTTTTTTTTTTTTAGAGACATTCTGCTCAGGAAATGTGGGGGGGTTTTTTGTTTGTTTTTTGGGGTAGAGATAGAGTCTCCCTATGTTGCCCAGGCTGGTCTCAAATCCCTGGGCTCAAGTGATCCTCCTACCTCAGCCTCCTTAAGCACTGCAATTACAGGAGTGAACCATGCACCCAGCCAGTATTTACTTTTTAACAATTGAAGTGACTAAGACTAGACAAAAGCTCAGTGTGACCAGGCATGGTGGCTCATGCCTGTAATTCCAGCACTTAGGGAGGCCAAAGCAGGAGGATTGCTTGAGCTCGAGTTACCAGCCTGGGCAACATAGTGAGACCTTGTCTCAAAACTAAATACATAAATAATAAAAGAATAAAACTAATAAAGCTCAATGTATAAAATGCTTACTGATGCCTTCTAACTAAACATCTTAATAGCTCACTGAGAATTTGTGCTTACATAGCTTTTTCAACCCTGTAGTGAATTGAAATTCTGTATTTTGTAAAATTCTTGAAGCAAATGTTTAATCCTTAACCCCGCAAAATAAATTAAATAAGCATTTTCTATAAAACATAGAACCTTTTTAAAATTAAATTACCCAAGGTCACATAGCTAGTAAAGAAATGAAGCTACGGCAGGCACGGTGACTCATGTCTGTAATCCCAGCACTTTGGGAGGCCGAAGCAGGTAGAAGAGGTCAGAAGTTCGAGATCAGCCTGGCCAATATGGCAAAACGCTGTCTCTACTAAAATTACAAAAATTAGCCGGACGTGGTGGTTGGCGTCTGTAATCCCAGCTACTCAGGAGGCCAAGGCAGGAAGAATCACTTGAACCCAGGAGGCAGAGGTTGCAGTGGGCTGAGATCACACCATTGCACTCCAGCCTGGGTAACAGAGCAAAACTCTGCCCCAGAAAAAAAAAAAGAAAACAAATGAAGCTGAGATTCAATCCTTAAGTATTTAACTCCAGGGCTGACATGCTCTACTACTGTTACCTGCTCTTCTGGAAAAAAAATCGGTCCTCAAGATTGAAAAGAACATGGACTCTACTATATGCATACCACAAATTTTTCCCACTTGTAATTTTCCATATTGTCAATTTAGGAAACATTACTAATTCATTTTGCTCAACTATATTTGTCTTTTCTTTTCTTTTTTTTTTTTCCCCAGAGACAGTTTCACTCTGTTACGCAGGCTGGAGTGCAGAGGCATAATCTCGACTCACTGCAACCTCTGCCTCCCAGGTTCAAGCAATTCTCATGCCTCAGACTCCCCAGTAGTTAGGATTACAGGTGTGCACCACCAGGCCCAGATAATTTTTGTATTTTTAGTAGAGATCGGGTTTTGCCATGTTGGCCAGGCTGGTCTTGAACTCCTCACCTCAAGTGATCCGCCTGCCTCGGCCTCCCAAAGTGCTGGGATTATAGGTGTGAGCCAACATGCCCAGCCTATACTTGTCTTAATTCAAATAAATACATCACTTGTCACTTGGACTTCTTTCTATGAAAAGTCTGGTTGAAGGCTTATTTTATAAATATGTTTGTGTATGTATATCTGTGTGTATGTATATAAAACTTATCTGTGGCCTCTAACAAAAACAGTGAAAACATAAATAAATAAAATATGTAAAAATTACAATCAGTGAAAATGTAGTTTAAGTCCATGGTGCATCAATCATCCATTAACAAGAGGGGATGTTGTACTGACTAAGGCATGTTACGTGGTTTTGTTCCCCCTTCAAAATGCTACAGATGCTTTTCTTTGAAATGATTCCTTACTAACATAAACAGAAATCAAGCAGGCAACATCAAAATCCTGATTCTCCTCCCTTACCTTCTCTTTTCTCAATTCTTCTTTTAACATTTCCCTCAGTTTCTGGGCTTTGTATATTCGGTATCTGTCTGAGCATGGCTGTTTGTCTTTTGTTGGAGTGGCAATTGGCTGTGGAGCCTCTTGATTAATGGTAGATAAGGGATGGGATTCTGAAGAAACACTGACACTAGACTTAACCAGAAGAGAAGTACTTGATATTCGCTTTCTTCTCTGTGAAACAGTAGAGGAAGATTTACTGGATTCTTTAACATCATTGTCACTAGCAGTCTTTTCAGTACTGTTGAAATTAAAAAGAAAAAAAGAGGGCACCATGAATCTGCTGTTATACATGCTAGTTTTAAAACGTAGTCTGGTAAAAATCCAAAACTAATTTCATAATTTAAAAAAAAATCAGTAACTTGAAATTTATGTTAATTATGACAGGTTACAAAAAAAAATTGTCCAGTAAATCTTTTAAATATATGTAAATTCTAACTGCCTCTTAATCTTTTTCAAACATAAAAGTCCCTAAGCACATTAGAGCACATAATTACAGGCTTAGCTCCCTCAAAACAAAAAGTATCCAACTTACAGAACAAACCTTAATCGGCCTAATTTGTATTACTAGCAGAGTTTTTAAAGTTATAATTTATAATTAATTTGTATATAAAATTAAAAATTTGTAATTCACTCTGACATATTACACTGGTCTAAACTACCGGCATTTTACTTTATTTATCAACCTGAGGTCAGTCAAATCAAACATGCAAAACTTCAAACCTCTGTACCTATTGCAGTATTTGAAGAAAAACATTTAGTTACATTAGCCAAACCAAATTCCCTTTGAGGCAGAAATCATTTATCTTTTGTCAGGTTCAACTCTACTTATACAGCCATCAGAATAAACTCTTCAGTCAAAAAAAGTACTCAGTCACCCCAAATTGTATATTAGGTGGTACACCTCAGATATAAATATTTCAGGAATGGTCTGTAAATGTGACTAAGTCAAAAAAAGAGGTGGTATAAGCCACTAATTAAAAATAATCTGCTTTTTTCATATTTTACAGTTATTTATAAAAAATTTAAAAATGCCTTAACTTACAGAATAACCTTTGCAGGAAAACTTCAATTTAAATTTGTATCTTAGCTGTTATGACAATGTGATACATGCGTTATTTGCATTTCACTCAATTATGATGAATGCATATGACAGAATATATATTTATAGATTTTTACAACTAGTAAAGACCCACAAAAAAATTTTAAAAAGCCGAGCACAGTAGCTCATGCCTGTAATCCCAGCACTTTGGGATGAGGCAGGTAGTCACTTGAGGTCAGGAGTCTGAGTTCAGCCTGGCCAACATGATGAAACCTATCTCTACTAAAAATACAAAAATTAGCTCAGCATGATGGGGCACGCCTGTAGTCCCAGATATTGGGAAGCTGAGGCAAGAGAATTGCATGAACCTGGGAGGTGGAAGTTGCAGTAAGCCAAGTTCGCACCTCTGCACTCAAGCCTGGGTGACAAGAGTGAGACTCCATCTTGAAGGAAAAAAAAAATTATTTTTAAATGGAAAAAAAAAAACACTTTCACAGAGTCAGTAATGGCTAAAAAAACCCACGTGACTAAAAAATATATTCCCCAAATGTAAATGTCAACCCTTAAAAAAAATTAAATATACTTGACCATAAATGTCTCTAAACTATATTTAAGCAATTTATTAAATTATCAACCATCATGCACTCATACATAATTAATGAAATATCTTAGAACTTTATTAATTTAACAACAACTAGTATTGGTGTCTCCATTCTGGTGTAGAAATTTTAAAACAGATTCATGTAAGAAACTTGGAAATTACTAAGCATCACTGAGCTATCAACATTACACCCTACACTCAGCACCAGTACAGGCCAACAGAGGAAGATGTGCCAAAAATAAAAAAAAAATGTTCACCTTCCTACCACAGCATAAACAGAATTTGTACCATCTCACTGTCACTTACAGTTGTTTACTGATTTCTTAATATATATAGAAACAGAGGCCATCTTAGCCTAACATATCTTAAATTTACTCCATAACCTTTTTAAAAGGCTAATAATCTTTTGTGGGCAACTATTCTGCCATATCCCCTGCAAGATAGTTTATATAAGTTATCTCCAATCTCCATCAAAACGCTCCAAGTAGGCAATATTATTCCCATTTTGCAGATGAGTAAATGCTGCCTGAGAAAAGTCTACCTTTAGACTAAAAAAGTCCTAAATCCAAATAGGATACAGGACACTAAAGCCATGCTTCTCTATTCGGGAAACATGGTCACCATAGTTAAATGGGCACACTTCAATCAAGTAACTAGAACTCTAAGTCAGCAAAGCCAAAACAATACTTATCTTCTCCTTTTAAATATTTTATAAATTGAAAAACAAAAACACTTCCCTGCAAAGCACTCCAGAAGGATGAAAACTATGGTGACCTAAATTTTCAAATGAATAGTGTGGATATTCTTCACTTCAGGACTGCCACAACCCGATTGTCCCCTCCACCACTAGAAGACATGATTTCTCCTCTCGGAGAATCTACAGACCGTGACAAAATCCACACAAGCCACACTCTGCAGGTCAGACACCAAACTGCAGTTTGGAATGGTTTCATACGGCAATCGAGTGCGGACTCCTGTGATAACATTCATTGCTCAGCTTCCAGATGGCAGGCCCGGAGAGGCAGGGCAAATGAAAATTCTTCCCTCTGCAAGCTCTTACCTGATCCTAGGAGCCTTTTCTTGGGGCTCTGCTCCATTGAACTCGACGGCGGACACATCTGTGGGCTCCGCTGGCTTAGAAGAGTCCGTGGCAGGCTCCGGCGGCCTGGGAGACTCCTGTCCACGATGGGGATTGGGAGCGGCGGAGCCCCTGGCGCCTACACCAGGTCTGACATTCGGCTTCACGCTAAGGCGTGCCCTGCGGAACATGGCGGAGCCAGGGGGGCCCGGGGAGGCAGCCTGACGGCCGCTCACAGCCCCGAGCCCCGGGGGCTGCCCGGAAAGAGGGTTAGGAACTACGCCCTCCCCACAAAGCCCCACCACCAGCCCAGCGGGCAGCTACCGCAGTTTCACTCCCCCGCCTCCACCTCCTCCTCTCTCCCGCCGCCGCCGCTTTTTCATGACCCTGCCACACACTGATGGCCCAATTTCTCTCTCCTCCCAGCTTCTCCTCTCGGAACTGATTGCGCCATCAGCCAGCGCCGCGGAATGACGTCAGACGCACAGCACTGGGAGCCATGGTAACTACCAAGCTACCGAGACTGGGTTACCTGCGGATCAGAAATAGAGATGCAGAGATGCGTGCTCTTTCTTCTCCAGGACTCCTTGGGAGTAGCTGAAAAGAGGAAAAGCAGAAAGTCGACTTTTCAGCTCAAACCTTTACTGGAACTATTAAAATCGCTGGCCGATTTTGTTTTTAGAGTTCCTGAAGGGCTTAGAAATTCTAAATTGAGTAGACAGATTAGAAATGCTGCTGTGAAGAAACTGATAATGGTTACTTCCTAGGAGAGGAACTGAGTTTCTGGGAAACACGTCGTGGTAGACAGACCACTCACCGTACGCGCTTGTGTACTTTTTTGTTTTTTTCTTTTGAGACAGGGTCTCGCTCTGTCGCCTAGGCTGGAGTGCTGCAGCAGGGCAATCTTGGCTGACTGCAGCCTCCACCTGTAGGGCTCAAGCGATCCTTCCGTCTCAACCTCCCAAGTAGCTGGGACCACAAGCGCGCACCACCACACCCGGCTAATTTTCTTTTGTGTGTGTGTGTGTGTGTGTGTGTGTGTGTGTGTGTGTGTGTGTGTGTGTATTTAGTAGAGACAGGGTTCTTCATGTTGCCGACGCTAGTCTTGAACTCTTGGGCTCAAGTGATCCATCCTGTTTGGCCTCCCAAAGTGCTGGAATTACAAGCATGAGCCACCATGCTTGGCCTCCTTGTGTACTTTTTAATATGAGGGTATCACCTGAGATTGTGCCACTGCGCTCCAGCCTGTTTAAAAATTATTGTAGTTGAAACTTTGTAAATTATCTTGAGTATTTTTTTTTTTTTTTTTTTTTTTTGAGGCAGAGTCTCGCTCTGTCGCCCAGGCTGGAGTGCAGTGGTGCAATCTCTGCTCACTGCAACCTCCATCTCTCAGGTTCAAGCCATTCTCCTGCCTCAGCCTCCGGAGTAGCTGGGACTACAAGCACGTGTCACCACACCCGGCTAATGTTTTGTATTTTCAGTAGAGACGAGTTTCACCGTGTTAGCCAGGATGGTCTCGATCTTCTGACCTTGTGATCCACCTGCCTTGGCCTCCCAAACTGCTCGGATTACAGGCGTGAGCCACCGTGCCTGGCCACTATTTTGAGTATTCTTAATCTGCTTCAAGAGGCAGCTAAACAAGGCATTCTGGATTTGAGAGGAGAAAATACAAAAAACAAATGAACAAGATATTTTAAAAATGTATCAGACCAGGCACAGTGGCTCATGCCTGTAATCGCAGCACTGTGGGAGGCTAAGGCAGGCAGATTGCTTGAAGTCAGGAGTTCGAGACCAGCCTGGCCAATGTGGTTAAACCCTGCCTCTACTAAAAATACAAAAAGTAGCAGGCGTGGTAGTACAAGCCTGTAATCCCAGCTACTGGGGAGGCTAGGGCGGGAGAATCGCTTGAACCCTGGAGACGGAGGCTGCCAGGAGCCAAGACAGTGTCACTGTACTCCAACCTGGGCAACAGAATGAGTGAGACTTAAATAAGTAGCCGGGTGTGGTGGCTCATACCTGTAATCCAAGCACTTTGAAGGCCAAGGCGGGTGGATCACCTGAGGTCGGAAGTTCAAGACCAGCCTGACCAACATGGTGAAACCCTGTCTTTATTTAAAAAAAAAAAAAAATTTTTTTTAGAAATAAAAAATAAAAATAAATAAGTTAATTAAAATAAAATAAAATGTATCAAATGCTGTGAAAAGAAATTTAAGGGTTGAATGCCCAACATGGGGAGGCACACCTATAATCGCACTCTAGCCTGGGCAACAGAGCAAGACTCCGTCTCAAATAAATAATAGAGAAATGTACAGGGCAATGTGATCGAAAGTAATGAGAGGGAGGCTGGCAATAGAGTGGCTAGGAAGTCCTCTGTGATGAGAGGAAAAATAGCCAGAGCTGAGGTTGGCCTTGGAGATATGGTCCAATGTTTGAACCAGTGATACAAATCCCCTGACTCATGGGAACACAAAGGCCTGACTTTATTCTTGGAAGGAAAAGAAAATCCTACAAGAATATTGTGATACATTAATAACAAAATGTGAAGGAATAAAATCCTGAACTAACTGAAGAACTAGATCACCTAAAGGAAGAACAAAAAGAGGCAAGTGCTTTTGAGAGTAGGAAGGCAAGACTGAAAGCAGAGAAAAGAGATGCCTCTAAGACTATGAAGAAAATGGTCGGCCAGGCACGGTGGCTCATGCCTGTAATCCCAGCAATTTGGGAAGCTGAGGTGGGTGGATCATGAGATTAAGAGATCAAGACCATCCTGGCCAATATGGTGAAACCCCATCTCTACTAAAAATTCAAAAAATTAGCCGGGCATAGTGGCACACGCCTGTAGTCCCAGCTACTCGGGAGGCTAAGACAGGAGAATTGCTTGAACCCAGCAGGCAGAGGTTGCAGTGAGCAGAAATGGCACCATTGCACTCCAGCCTGGGGGACAAGAGCGAGACTGTCTCAAAAAAAAAAAAAAAAAAAAAAAAAAAAAAAAAAAAAAAAACAAAGAAAGAGAAAGAAAAGAAAAGACTATGAAGAAAATGAAGGTCTGAAGATCAGGCATAGCTCACGCCTGTAATCCTAGCATTTTGGTAGGCCAATGCAGGTGAATCACTTGAACCCAAGAGTTCAAGACCAGCCTAGCCAACATGAAACCCTATCTCTACCAAAAATATAAAAATTAGCCAAGCATGGTGGCTAGTGCCTGGAGTCCCAACTACTCAGAAGGCTAAGGTTGGAGAATTGCTTGAACTCAGGAGACCGAAGTTGCAGTAAGCCAAGATCACACACCGCACTCCAGCCTGGGTGACAAAGTGAGGCACTGTCTCAAAAAAAAAAAAAAGGCTGGGTATGGTGGCTAACCTGTAATCCCAACACTTTGAGAAGCCAAGGCGGGCAGATCACCTGAGGTCAGGAGTTCGAGACCAGCCTGACCAACATGGAGAAACCCTGTCTCTACAAAGATACAAAATTAGCTGGGCATGGTAGTGCATGCCTGTAATCCCAGCTACTTGTGAGGCTGAGGCAGGAGAATTGCTTGAACCCAGGAGGCAGAAGTTGCAGTGAGCTGAGATCGCACCATTGTACTCCAGCCTGGGCAACAAGAGTGAAACTCCATCTAAAAAAAAAAAAGAAGAAGAAAGAAATAAAAGGTCTGTGGGTTCTGTGGGTTCCCTGCAATACTCTGGAAAAGGAACAGATCTCAGTTTTACCTGAAGAAGCTCAAGAATTAGAGAATCCCCTGCTAAAGATGTCTCAGAAATCTTGGAGCCACTGCCAGGACTACACAGCTTTGAACAGCATATTCCGATACAAACTGAAGACACAGGGCCTTTCCACAGATGATCTTCTGTTCTACCTAAAAGACTAGGGCCTTTTCCCACGGTTTTACAGGTCAGAAAGTAGTGACTAAGATTTAATTTCCCACTCGTAAAGGGATGAGAACAGAATCAGATTAAATTTTATTAAATATAAAGACATAGACATTTGTTACACAAGTTTGTGGAGTAAATTCTTAGTGGCATCATAATAATTTTTAAAATCTCCACTTTTCTCTGAGAGACACACCTAACACATCTTGTGTAAATGGAGTATATCATGTGTACCCCTACAACTTAAAAACTGCAAAATTTTTTAGCTGCAAAGAAAAATGCTCAATGAGATTAAATTGAGAACACATACAAAAACAACTCTATCACTTACCTTCCAATCCCACTCCATTCCTTCTTTAGATAATCTTATCTCGATAAAGGACTGTGCCAGAGACTGGGCACAGTGGCTCATGCTTGTAATCCCAGCATTTTGGGAGTCCGAGGCAGGCAAATCACGAGGCCAGGAGTTTGAGATCAGCCTGGCCAACACGACAAAAAATCGTCTCTACTAAAAATACAAACATTATCCGGGGCAGGGTAGCACACAGCTGTAATCCCAGCTATTCCGGGAGGCTGAGGAAACGAGAATCGCTTGAAGCCAGGAGGCCAAATCTGCAATGAGCGGAGATTGTATCAGTGTTCTCCAGCCTGGGCAAGAGTGAGACCCTGTCTCCAAAAACAAAACAAAACATCGTGCCAGAAAGTCAATCTTTTCCCTTTATTCGAGTTACTCAAGAAGTTCACTAAGTGGAAACAGATGTTAGCAGTATAAAGGAAGAAAGGTGGGGTGCAGCGGTAGGATAGTGATGTGTGAGACAGGCTCTCCGAATTTGAAAGAATGACAGTAAGAGCTAACATACTGTTACCGTATGCTGGGGACCTAGTACTTCACATATAATAATACAATTAATGAAGGAGGTACAGGTAAGAACGCTTTAACATAACGAAATAGTGTCCAAGTTGACACAGCTACTAATTGGTGGAGCTGGGCTTTCAACCCAGACAGTTCATCTCCAGAGCCCCTCAGTCTTCACTTTCTCCACCTTCTCTAAAATAGAGGATTTTATGAGGTAATGATTGAAGTTTGGTCGTATCTCCTTGAGGATTCGCTATCCTTGTTACTAATGCTTTTATACTGCATAAATTTCAGATCTTCCGAAATAAAAGTTTTTAAAATATAGGGCAATTTGAAGTATCCAAATCATGTTTGTAACAATGTTATCTTTTTGTTTCTATGTGTGTGTGTAACAATGGAAGAGGTGAAAAAAGTATATGCCAAATGAGCCATAAAAGCATCTCTATAAGTGTTTCCAGCAATGGCAGATGGTCCACAGCTTTTACGTAGGTTCCGAGGTTATTCTGGGCTATTCTGAATCGTGGTAAGACTGCATTCCCGGACATCTCCCCACCACACAACCCAAGCAGAGTCAGTAACCTAAAACTCCTAAAGCACTGTGGATCGTGACAAGGGCACTGAGATAAACTGGAAAATAAACAGGCTTTAGAGTCCGTCTTAAATTTTATTCTTATATCAATTCCTACGCGTTAAGTCAGTGTCTCTTCTGCAAAATGAAAACCATGCAGCCGACCTTGCAGGCTTGTGGTTAGAATAAGGAAGGAAAATATGTAAAGGGCCAACACTGCCTTTCGCAGAGTTACCTTCAATCTTTTCAGTCCCCATCCAGCCCTCTCCGCCTCCGGAAGGAGATGAATGAAAGCTAACTTTCTTTACCAAAAAGAAAAATATTGTAGCGTTTGTTGTCATTTCCTATTAAAAAGGGTGGGAGCTGGTTGAGCCCTTGTGCCCCGCGCACGGTGGGGAAAATCCATACACGCGTATCCTTACGTCAAACAGAACCCGCTTTCTGGGGCCTCCCGACCGTGGGTGGCAACAAGGTTCCGGGCGCAGCTAAGTCTCCGGGTGCTTCGGAGTTCACCCAGCGGCCCCGCCCTGGCCGCGCACGCGCAGTGACGCGCCGGCCATGCGAGCGGCTGCTGTCGGGCCTCCGGGGGCGGGGCCGCTGGCTGAGCAGAGCTGAGGCGCCGTCTGGCGGAGTGGCTCAGCCTTCGCGGTAGACGGTGGTGACGGTAGCCCAGCCTGCCGGGGAGCCGTTGGTTTTCCGAGTCACTGTCTTCCAGGCTCCGTCAGTGGTCGGCATGGCACGTGAGTGTGCGGATGCGGATGGGAAGCGGTGGGGAGCGGCGGGCCAGGTAGCCTAGCGCTGAGGCGCGGCTGGCGAGGGAGGCGGGGTCCGACTGGATAATCTCCTGGGGTCCCGCAGGGCGGGGATCCCGGTTTCAGTTGGCGGAGAGAGAGCTCGCGGCTGGTTCGGGTCAAGCTTCTCAGGCCGGGCGGGTGCCTGCCCCTCAGGGGCGAGTTTGTGCGGTAGAGAACACACCCCGAAGATGTGGACACGGCCGCCCCGGGAGGGTCCTTGTTTGGGGGCAGGTGGTAGCTTAAGGCCTCGTGAGGACCGGGAACTCCAGTGAGTCGCCTCCCTAGTTCTTTCGTTTGGCCCTCGCAGGTAGTAGTCGAATAAACAGGAGGCTTTAGAGCCGGTCCTAAATTTGCTCGTTTCTACAAGTCCTACGTGTTAGGTTAATCTGCTGTGTAAAATGAGAACAATGAAGCCTACCTTGCAGGGTTGTGGCTAGAATAAGGATGTAAAGGGCCCACAATGCCTTTCGCAATTACCCTCAATCTGTTCAGTCCCCAACCACCCCTCTCCGCCTCTGCAGGGGGTTAAGGGTAACTCTGAAGTAATGGGCTGAACTTGTGATCTCTGTATCTGGCTTTCTCCTTCCACCGACACCCCTCGTAAAGCCAGAACCTGTTTCGGGATACTGGCCCAGAAGATTCGAATATCTGTTTTAAAATATCTGGTGTTTATAGCTAGTGACCACTAGATTGGTATGATAATACTCTTAAGTCTTTAAGTGTTCGCCTTTAAGCCACCTCCTTATTGTCAGATCTGGGAACACTATCAGTCTGTAACTCTGCTGGTTTATCTATTAAAACACAAACTAAAGATGTATTTTAAAAAGACCTGTCTAATGGAATTATTAATAATTTTGTAGATGGGAAAAGAGCATGACTGTTTGACTTTGTAGGTGGAAATCAACGAGAACTTGCCCGCCAGAAAAATATGAAGAAAACCCAGGAAATTAGCAAGGGAAAAAGAAAAGAAGATAGCTTGACTACCTCTCAGAGAAAGCAGAGGTAAGTGGTACTAATTTAATTCTAGAGTCACTGACGTTGTGATTGAGGACACATTTTAGATGTGTGGTGCCTCATGCCTGTAATCCCAGCAGTTTAGGAGAGTCGGGAGGATTGCTTGAAGCCAAGAGTTTGAGACCAATTTGGACAACATAGCCAGCCTCTGCATCTACAAGATATTTTTTAAAAATTAGCCAGGTGGTGGGAGGTGGTGGCTCACGCCTGTAATCCTGGCACTTTAGGAGGCTGAGGTGGGTGGATCACGAAGTCAGGAGTTCAAGATCAGCCTGGCCAAACCCTGTCTCTACTAAAAATACAAAAATTAGCCAGGCGTGGTGGTGGGCTCCTGTAATCCCAGCTACTCAGGAGGCTGAGGCAGGGAATTGCTTGAACCTGGGAGAAAAAGGTTGCAGCTAGCTGAGATTACGCCACTGCACTTCAGCCTGGGCAACAGAGTGAGACTCTGTCCCAAAAAAAATAAAATAAAATAAGTAACGAGGCCTGGTGACACATGGCTGTGGTCTCAGCTACTCCAGAGGCTGAGTCAGGAGAATCACTTGAGCCCAGGAGGTCAGGCTGCAGTGAGCTGCGATTGTATCACCGCACTCCAGCCTGGATGGCAGACTGTCTCAAGCCTCATTCTGGAAAACAAAAAGCATTTAAGTCCTTGGTAGAATGGGGCTTAATGAATATGTTTTGTGCCAGGAGGACTGAAACCACATGGGGTAGCCATCCCAACCTATAGATGAAGAATGTAGAGTTCTAAAGCTATTCTTTGTTTTGCACAGACGAATGCAGCTCCTCCACAACCATAAGAACTTTATTCAGCAAAATAACACCTTCCATATGCAAAACACTATGAGGTGCTAGACATACAACATTTTCAAAGCAGACAGCCTACCCAAACTACTCAGGATGACAAGTGACTGAATTACTAATATAATGATAATAGTTCTGAAGAAGATACAAAAGAGTATAATAGCTATGCTGATTTCTGAAGATCCATTGGATTGAAGAGAATTCATATACATAACCTTGATATATGACTGTATGTACTAATGTAAAACTGCTACAGAAATACTTCAGACTGCAGCTTAAGTAAAAAAAAAAAAAAGTCTATTCATGTTTCTAAGAGAGCTAATCAAAGCTTAGTTTTATTCTCAAATCATTTTGTCCATATGGAACTTGGAGGTTAAGTGAATAACTGACTACATGTGCTTCAGTGTGGTTTGTTAGGGGTTCTCAATCTTGGCTGCACATTAGAACCACCTGGGAAACCTTGACAGGTGCTCAACCCTTGCCTTATGATCAGTTCTGATTTTTTTTTAATTGAATTATAATAGTTGTACATATTTTGGGGATACATCTGATATTTTAATACCTGTATGTGGGCTGGGTGGTGGCTCACGCCTATAATCCCAGCACTTTGGGAGGCTGAGGCAGGCGGATCGCTTGAGGCCAGGAATTCGAGACCATCCTGGCCATCACAGTGAAACCCTGTCTCTTACAAAAATTAGCCAGGCATGGTGGTGCACCTGTAGTCCCAGCCACTTAGGAGGCTGAGGCAGGAGAAACACTTGAATCTGAAGGCAAAGATTGCAGTGCATTCCAGCACTGGGATGCATTCTGGGTCTCATTCTGCCACCCAGGCTGGAATGCAAAGGTTGCCACTGCATTCCAGCCTGGGTGGCAGAATGAGACCCTATCTCAAAAAAAAAAAAAAAAAGGAAAGGAAAAACCCAAAACCTGTATGTGTACAATGCGTAATGATCAAATCGGGGTAATTGGGATATCTCTACCCTCATTAACTTTCATCACGTTCTGATTTAATTGGTTTGAAGTCGAGCATTAAAAAGCACCCGAGGGGCCGGGCGAGGGTGGATCATGAAGTTAAGAGATGGAAATCATCCTGGCCAACATGGTGAAACCCAGTCCCTACTAAAAATACAAAAATTAGCTTGGTATAGTGCTGCACGCCTATAGTCCTGGCTACTCAGGAGGCGGAGGCAGAGGTTGCACTGAGCTGAGATCACTCCACTGCACTCCAGCCTGGCAACAGAGCAAGACTGCTTCTCAAAAAAAAAAAAAGCACCCTAGGTAAATTTTATTGTACTTAGGTTATACCTCTTTTTTTTTTTTTTTTTTTTTTTTAAAGACAGAGTCTCACTCTGTTGCCCATGATGGAGTGCAGTATCATGATCTCAGCTCATTGCAACCTCCATTTCCTGGATTCAAGAGATTCTCCTGCCTCAGCATCCCAAATAGCTGGGATTGCAGGCGCCTGACACCACACCCAGCTAATTTTTGTATTTTTAATAGAGATGGGGTTTCACCATGTTGGACAAGCTGGTCTCAAACTACTGATCTAAAGTAATCCACTCACTTTGGCCTCCCAAAGTGATGGGATTATAGGCGTGAGCCACCACGCTGGCCCAATTATTCCTTAAACTGAACTTTAAACAGCTCCCTGGTGATTCTGATGTACAGCCACTATTAAGAATCATTGCTTAATGAAATTGAAGACCTTAATTTAAGGCAAAGCTCCTGACACTTTTTTTTTTTGGACATGAAGACTCACTCTGTTGCCTAGGCTGTAGTGCAGTGGCGTGATCTCAGCTTACTGCAAACTCCACCTCCCAGATTCAAGTGATTCTCCTGCCTTAGCCTCCCAAGTAGCTGGGAATACAGGCATGCGCCACCATGCCCAGCTAATATTTTTGTATTTTTAGTAGAGACAGAGTTTCACCATGTTGGCCAGGATAGTCTTGATCTCTTGATCTTGTGATCTACCCACCACAGCCTCCTAAGTCAAGTCTGGCCCTTTTCCTTTTTTTTTTCCGGAGATGGAGTCTCACTCTGTGACTCAAACTGGAGTGCATTGCCACAGTCTCAGCTCACTGCAATCTCTGCCTTCCAGGCTCAAGTGATCCTCCCACCTCAGCCTTCTGAGTAGCTTAGACTGCAGGGACGAACCACCAAGCACAGATAGTTTTTGTATTTTTTGTAGAAATGGGGTTTCATGTTGTTGTCCAGGGGGGTCTTGAACTCCTGGGGTCAAGTGATTTGTCTGCCTCAGTCTCCCAAAGTGCTGGAATTACAGATGTGAGCGACCATGCCCGGCCCTGATGTTTATTATTAAAGTGATAAGCTTTGCCTTCAATTTCTGTTTACTCACATTAGAGTAAAAATGAACATGGTATGGATCAGTGACATATTTTTAGTGGAGAAACTAGTCTAGCTTAGTTCAGAAATCGCCATTGTTTACCAAGTAAACTGTCCTTACAAAGCTCTGTGCTAGATGCTCTATATGCATTATTTTTTATTCATAGCCCCAAAAAATGGTATTAGCACTAATGTGTAGAATAGCAAACTGAGGCTTTGAACTTCAGTGACGTTACCAAGGTCATACAGCAAGCACAGCAGAGCTTGGTTTCAAATAGAAAAGTAACTGTCATTATTCTTTTTCCACCATACTTCGTTTCTTTGTAGCTGTGTATGGTTTGCTGTTTTTTTTTTGTTTTTTTTGTTTTTTTTGTTTTTTTTTTAAGTGAAAGCAAGTTTATTAGGAAAGTAAAGAGATAAAGATAAGAGATAGGCAGAACAGCCTAGAGCTGTGCTGTTTTGCCTTTCTTCTCTTCGTTTTTGCTATTGGCTTTACAGAAATGTCTTACTGTCATGTACTGTGGCAAACAGTTTAGCATTTCCTCAAAAAGTTAAAACTGGCCAGGTACGGTGGCTCATGCTTGTAATTCCAGCACTTTGGGAGGCCAAGGCAAGCGGATCAACTTGAGGCCAGGAGTTCGAAACCAGCCTGACCAACATGGTAAAACCCCATCTCTACTAAAAATACAACAGTTAGCTGGGTGTGGTGGCACATGCCTGTAATCCCAGCTTCTAGGGAGTCTGAGGCAGGAGAATCGCTCGAACCTGGGAGATGGAGGTTGCAGTGAGCCAAGATCATGCCACTGCACTCCAGCCTGGGCAACAGAGCAAGACTCTGTCTCAAAAAAAAATAAAAAAAAAATTGAGACATGAGGTTAATAGCTCAGAGTTGTGGGATTTTAACCAGAGCTGGAAGTGTTTGGCACACAGTAGGTGTTGAATACTTAGCCATTTAGTCTATTTTTAAAATATAGTTTCATGGACTCATGGATCACCTAACCCAAATAGTCTGGTCATAGTTCACAGTTCATATGGCACATGCCAGTTTGACCAGAGATGAAAAGGGTTAAGAAAGTACCCTGAACATCCAGCCTTTCTTTAGTGTAATCCAGTTTTAGTGACTAGCTTGTGGGCTTTTTTGCTTGTAAGAAACTGAATTGCTTCATAATATCTATGTCCTAGTCATAGATACCAGTTAGGATATCTAGGAGACTTCTTAAATGCCTTTTCCTAAATGAATTCGCTTGTTAACAACCAAGAGTAATTGCTTTTATTTCTACATGTAGCTGCCTAATTTCAGACACTTTTATGTATTCGTAGCTATTCCTCAGAAGAACCTTAATACATATTGCTCAGATTTTGAAAGGGCTTTGAGGTTATTTGTCCAAGATCATGATAACAGAGATGGTATTCAGAATAAGATCTAACTTCAAAGCCTTTCTAGTCTTTGTCTTTCCATTTTGTCTCCAACCATGAAAATGGAAAGACAAGAATGTTTATATAATCTTTTAAATTGTCTTCTAATATACTGAATGCGTTATGTGTAGAAAACAAGTGAGAATATAAAATTGGTCTTTTTGTAACAACTTATAGCCTTTTCCCCCATTGTAGGGACTCTGAGATCATGCAACAAAAGCAGAAGGCAGCTAATGAGAAGAAGTCTATGCAGACAAGAGAAAAATGATGACTGGCTATTTGGAAAACCTGGGTGCTACTGCCAACTGGGTGTATCATAAGCTCTAAGATCAAGACTTTATAGAGTGTATAGTCATTAAATATGTTTTATTTTATCCTTTAAAAACTATTTTGAACTTTACCTTTCAGTTTGACTTAGTGCAATGTTTTACAAGCAGTCTTCAAAGAATAAAACACTAAATGCATGTGGCATATTGGTGAACATGATTTTTATTAGTTAACATTTATATATAATTTATTAAGTAATATGATCAGATAATAGGATCTCTCATATAATAAAAATTCTTTGTCATCAGCTTTGTTAATGTAGTTTTTTTTTCCCCTCAGTTTCTAAGGATAAACATAAAGTAGATCTTTAAAGTAAACTTTATTGTATAATCGAATTAAGAACCATTTGTATAATTTTGCTTTGAAGTCAATTTACAGGGACAGGCACAGTGACTCATGCCTATAATCCCACTACTTTGGGAGGCCAAGGCAGGTGGATCACCTAAGATCAGTAGTTTGAGACCAGCCTGGTCAACATAATGAAAGCCCTCCTGTACTAAAAAAAAAAAAAAATTAGCCAGGTGTGGTGGCACTTGCCTGTGATCCCAGCTACTCAGGAGCCTGAGGCAGGAAAACCGTTTGAACCCAAGGCAGAGGTTGCAGTCAGCAGAGATCGCGCCACTGCACTCCAGCCAGGGCAAGAGAGTGAGACTCTGCCTCAAAAGAAAAAAAAAGAAATCAATGTACAAAGCTTGCTTGAAGAATTTACAGCAGATAATAAAAACCACTGGAATAGAAACTAAATGGATATAAACTGAGATCTCAGTTCTACTTATAGCTTTAACATTTTTTGGAATGAGTACCATATTTTCTGTCCTCAGCCTCTTCTAAAACTTGAGTCTTGATGGTAGTTAACCAATTTGGAAATATGTACCCTAGAGAAACAAGGTTTGAGACCTTGTTACATTCTGAAGTAAATGCAAAATTATGTCAAAGAGAATAAAAATGCCATTGTAGTAGTAAATAGGGTAACTTTTAAGTATTGTACAAATACTTGATTTTTCACATAATGCAACTTAAATTTTTCTGATCATCTAATATGTCAACCACTATCTGGACAGATCTTGAAGGGCTAGCCTAATATAATATCTCGTGATTTGTCTCTTACCAGTGGTACCACCCATAAATAGGCTGGAATCTTATGTGTCTAATATTGAATGAGACAACTATGAAGTTTTTTGATTTTTGTTTTGTTTTGTTTTTGAGACTGAGTCTGCTCTGTCGCCCAGGCTGGAGTGGAGTGATGCCATCTCAGTTCACTGCAACCTCTGCCACCTGGGTTTAGGCGATTCTTCTGCCTCAGCCTCCTGAGGAGCTGGGACTACAGGCGTATGGCACCACACCCAGCTACTTTTTTTTTTTTTTGAGATGGAGTATCGCTCTGTTGCCCAGGCTGGAGTGTAATGGTGTGATCTCGGCTCACCACAACCTCCACCTCCTGGGTTCAAGCCATTTCTCCTGCCTCAGCTTCTCGAGTAGCTTGGATTACAGGCATGTATCACCACGTCTGGCTAATTTTGTATTTTTAGTAGAGATGGGGTTTCTCCATGTCGGTCAGTCTCTTGTCAAACTCTCGACCTCAGGTAATTCACCCGCCTTGGCCTCCCAAAGTGCTGGGATTACAGGTGTGAGCTACTGCACCCGACTAATTTTTGTATTTTTAGTAGAGACAGGGTTTCACCACATTGGCCAGGCTGGTCTCAAACTTCTGACTTCAGGTGATCCACCGGCCTCCTCCTCCCCAGCTCTATAGCTGGGGTTATAGGCATGAGCCATCCCACCCAGCTGAAGTTGTTTAGTCCAAGTTTTTGTCTTCATATTGGCCTAGATTTTTCATTAAATTAAAACATTGTTCTGGATTTTGGGTTAACTTTAGTCTTCAGAATATTATATGATGGTAGTCACAAAGGCAAAAAGATTAAAAAGTAGCTTAAGTTACATTGTAATAAAAGGAATAATGAAGATTATTCTATTACTGTATATACAATATACATACACAATATACGATAATGATTGTACTACAAAAATTCTTTGTGGATCTAATATCTGTAATTCTGTCTCCAGAATTTCTACAGAGCAATAAACCATAAGTACAAAAAAAATTTCTCATGCTTTAAGCTCTTTTCTTTGCCTTTTTGTTTTTTTTAAAAAATGAATAATTTCTATAGTTTAAAATATCCTGTGGAGTGGAAGAACTTTAGACCTTTTAATTCTTATAAATCAAGAGAAAGCTACAGTTTCCAAAATAACATGGAATGTTAGATAAGGAAGATCTCAATGAACTAATCAATCATTAATACTTTTTTTTTTTTTTTTTTGAGAGAGAGAGGGTCTTGCTCTGTCACCCCGGCTAAGTACAGTAGTATGAACATGGCTCACTGCAGCCTCAACCTCCTGGACCCAAGTGATCCTCCTACCCTCAGTCTCGTCTCCCAAACAGTTGGGACTACAGACACCCACCACCACACCTGGCTAATTTTTGTATTTTTTGTAGAGATGGGGTTTTGCCATGTCACCTAGGCTGATCTCAACCTCCTGAGCTCAGATGATTGATCCTGACCACCCTACAAAGTGCTGGGATTACAGACGTGAGCCACCATGCCTAGCCATTCTATTAATTATTTTTTTATTATTTTTAAGATGGAGTTTTATTCTTTGTTGGCCAGGCTGGAGTGCAGTACTCAGTCTTGGCTCATTGCAACCTCCACCTCCCAGGTTCAAGCAATTCTCCTGTCTCAGCCTCCCAAGTAGCTGTGATTACAGGTGCCTGCCACCACGCACAGGTTTTTTTTTGTTTTTTTTTTTTTTTTTTGTATTTTAAGTAGAGACAGGTTTCACCATGTTGGCCAGGCTGGTCTTGAACTCCTGACCTCAGGTGATCCACCTGCCTCGGCCTCCCAAAGTGCTGTCATTACAGGTGTGAGCCACTGTGCCCAGCCCATTCTATTAATTTTTCTGGTATTAAATAAATTTATTGTTAAGAAGTTTGATTTTTAACTTCAGTATGACCAGATATTTCCTCAAAGCAGGTGGAAAAATTACCCAACAGGAAGAAAATTAAATCTAATTATTAGAGTATATTGACACCTATCATGGCACTACCATGTGGTATAGTTAAGGTAACTAAAGGTAGTTGACCTTAGGGAAACAGGTCAATTACAGGGTATTAAGCAAAAATACAAGTGAATATATATATATATTTTTTGATGTGGTGTCTTGCTTGTTGCTCAGGCTGGAGTGCAGTGGCACAATCTTGGCTCTGCAACCTCTGCCTCCCAAGTTTAAGCAATTCTTCTGCCTCAGCCTCCCAAGTAGCTAGGATTACAGGCATGTACTACCATGCCCAGCTAGTTTTTTTGTATTTTTAGTAGAGACAGGGTTTTATCATGTTGGCCAAGCTTGTCTCAAACTCCTGACCTCAAATGATCTGCCCCCCTCGGCTTCCCAAAGTGCTGGGATTCCAGGCATGAGCCACCATACCCAACCCAGGAGAATAATTTTAAAAAGTAACTTTAATTCATGTAATAACTTTGTTTAGTTTGGATATTCTAAGGGCTTGTTGCTAAAGAAAGATAAAATTGTGGCCGGGTGCTGTGGCTCACACCTGTAATCCCAGCACTTTGGAAGGCCGAGGCGGGTGGATCATGAGGTCAAGAGATGGAGACCATCCTGGCCAACATGGTGAAACCCCGTCTCTAATAAAATATGAAAATTAGCTGGGTGTGGTGGCACGCACACGTAGTCTCAGCTACTCAGGAGGCTGAGACAGGAGAATTGCTTGAACCCAGGAGGCTAAGGTTCCCGTAAGCTGAGATCACACCACTGTACTCCAGCCTGGCACCAAAGTGAGACTCTGTCTCAAAAAAAAAAAAAAAGATAAAATTATTAGGTGAGATAGAACCAACTTTAGAATGTAATTTGGAAAATATCAAACTGCATGGAACCCTCTTTAAACATCAAGCCAGGCGTGGTGGCTAACACCTGTAATCCTAACACTTTGGGAGGCTGAGGTGGGTTGATCACCTGAGGTCAGGAGTTCATGACCAGCCTGGCCATCATAGTGAAACCCCATCTTTAAAAAAGAAAAAACATCAAAAATAGTATTTTACATCATTCTTAAGAGGAGGGAGTGTATTATCATTAGCAATTTTCGTTAAGTCCCGCTGAAAATGAGAGGTAGCAGCCATTACTGCCCAAGATAGACTGTGCTCAGTTTTATTATTTTTTTTTTGAGATGGAATCTTGCTCTGTCATTAGACTGGAGTGCAGTGGCACAATCTCGACTCACTGCAACCTCCACCTCCATGCCTGGCTAATTTTTTGTATTTTTAGTAGAGATGGGGTTTCACCATCTTGGCCAAACTGGTCTCGAACTCCTGACCTCAAGTGATCCAACCCACCCCACCTCCCTACCTGGCCATCAGTCAGTTATTTTTGAATGCCTCTTCTGTTAGTAGCATGTATAAGAAATTATGATCCATTAATCAAACTCTAGCCTGTTTTTGAAAATAGGGCTAAAAGGGAACATTAATTTCTGAAATTATTTTTTGAAAACTTTAAAAATTTTTATATGGGCTGGGCACAGTAGCTCACACCTGTAATCCTAGCACTTTGGGAGGCCGAGGCAGATAGATTACATGAGCTCAGGAGTTTGAGACCATCCTGGGCAACACAGCAAAACCCCATCTCTCCCCAAAAAAAAACAAAAACAAAAATTAGCTGGGTGTGGTGCTGTGTGCCTGTAGCCCCAGCTACTTGGGAGGCTAAGGTGGGAGGATCACCTGAGCCCAGAAGGTCCAGGCTGCAGTGAGTCGAGACTGCACCACTGCACTCCACCCTGGCTGATAGAGTGAGACCCTGTCTCAAAACATGCACACACATACACTCTCTCCCTCAACTTAAAAATACTTGGTCTATTATTTTTATGAAATTGTCAATCATAGTTATCTGTTAGACCAAATCTCAGTAAGAACATTTATTACATAGTTATCTGTTAGACCAAAGCTCAGTAAGGCCGGATGTGGTGGCTCGTGCCTGTAATCCCAGCAGTTTGGGAGGCTGAGGCGGGCAGATCACAAGGTCAAGAGATCGAGACCATCCTGGCCAACATAGTGAAACCCCGTCTCTAATAAAAGTACAAAAATTAGCTGGGCGTGGTGGCGTGTGCCTGTAGTCCCACCTATTTGGGAGGCTGAGGCAGGAGAATTGCTTGAACCCAGGAGGCAGAGGTTGCGGTAAGCCGAGATCGCGCCATTGCACTCCAGCCTGGGTAATAAAAGTGAAACTCCATCTCAAAAAAAAAAAAAAAAAAAAAAAAGAACATTTATTACACTGCCTCCTATACATTTTTTTTTTATATATACTAAGTTTCACTTTTTTTGCCCAGGCTGGAATGCAGTGGGTGGGATCTTAGCTCACTGCAACCTTCACCTCCCAAGTTCAAATGATTCTCCTGTTTCAGCTTCATGAGTAGCTGGGATTACAGGTGCCAGACACCAGGCCTGGCTAATTTTTGTATTTTTAATAGAGACAGGGTTTCACCATATTGATCAGGCTGGTCTGGAACTCCTGACCTCAGGTGATCCACCTGCCTCAGCCTCCCAAAGTGCTAGGATTACAGGCATGAGCCACCACATCTGGCCTGCGTCCTATAACTTTATTAGCTAATGTATTTGCTATATGGCAATTACATATTGGAATATATTATCTTTAGAGATAGCCAAGTCATAAAACTCACGGAGAAAAGGAGAATGACAATGTGTATGCTCAAATGTACTTCCCTATAAATTTCAGAAAGATGTGAAACTTATTACAGGTTTTTTTTCCCCACACTTTCACTTCTTAAAAACAGAGACTCTGGGCTGGGCGCAGTGGCTCACGCCTGTAATCCCAGCACTCTGGGAGGCCGAGGCGGTTAGATCACAAGGTCAGGAGATTTAGACCATCCTGACCAACATGGTGAAACCCCGTCTCTACTAAAAATACAAAAAAATTATCTGGACATGGTGGCACATACCTGTAGTCCCAGCTACTCGGGAGGCTGAGGCAAGAGAATGCTTGAACCCAGAAGGCGGAGATTGCAGTGAGCCGAGATCGTGCTGTAGCACCGGAGCTAGCAAAAAATCAACACCAAGACAAAAGTATGCCAAATTGCAGGGTCTTTATTGCCAGTGACCACGGAGGACTCATGTCTCTCCAACCCGTGGCCCCGCGCTCAGGAGGAGCAAGGCATTTAAGCTGCAAAACCACATCCTTGTTCAGGGGGGCCCAGGGGTGTGCAAGGCAAGCTGTCTGTACAGAAGCTAAAGTTAGTGGTTTGTTGCAAGGGGAGAGGGGTAGCAGTGGAAAATTTTACCCTTAACACTTCTGAGAATTGATGTACATTAACTGTTCTGAGAACGACACCTCTGCCCAGGACCCAAGTGGCTTCTCTATAAGATGGTGGTGCTTAGGCTTCAGTTCTGGCCCCTATCACAGCGCCACTGCACTATAGCCTGGGCAACAGTGCAAGACTGTCTCAAAGAAAAAAAAAAGCAGAGACTACATCTCAAAAAGAAAAAAAGACAAAAAATATTTTCCATTCCACATTCCACATACTGTTCTTGCTACTTTACCAGTTGGACATGACTGCTTG
>CAUYQU010091132.1:0-26780 GCA_963574635.1 Cheracebus regulus
TAGTCTCTGATAAAATAGACTTTAAACCAATAAAATCAAAAGAGACAAAGAAGGGCACATAATGGTAAAAGCATCAATGCAACAAGAAGAGCTAACGATCATAAATATATATGCAACCAACACAGGAGCACCCAGATACATAAAGCAAGTTCTTAAAGACCTACAAAGAGACTTAGACTCCTACACAATAATAGTGGGAGACTTTAATACTACACTGTCAATATTAGATTAACAAGACAGAAAATTAACAAGGATATCCAAGACTTGAACTCAGATCTGGACCAAGCAAATCTAACAGACATTTACAGAACTCTCCACTGCAAATCCACAGAATATACATTCTTCTAGGCACCACATCACACCTACTCTAAAATTGGCTACATAATTGGAAGTAAATTGCTCCTTGGCAAATGCAAAAGAATGAAATCATAACAAACAGTCTCTCAGATCACAGTGCAATCAAATTAGAACTCAGGATAAAGAAACTAACTCAGAACCACACCACTTCATGGAAACTGAACAACTGGCTCTTGAATGTTGACTGGATAAACAATGAAGTGAAGGCAGAAATAAAGATGTTCTTCAAAACCAATGAGAACAAAGACACAATGTACCAGAATCTGTGACACATTTAAAGCAGTGTCTAGAGGGAAATTTATAGCAATAAATGCCCACATGAGAAGCAAGGAAAGATCTAAAATTGGCACCCTATCGTCAAAATTGAAAGAGCTAGAGGAGCAAGATCAAAACAATTCAAAAGCTAGCAGAAGATGAGAAATAACTAAGATCAGAGCTGAACTGAAGGAGATAGAGAAACAAAAAGCCCTTCAAAAAATCAGTAAATCCAGGAGCTGGTTTTTTGAAAAGATCAACAAAATAGACAGATCACTTGCCAGATTAATAAAAAACAAAAGAGACAAGAATCAAATAGATGCAATAAAAAATGATAAAGGGGATATTACCATAGATTCCACAGAAATACAAATGACTATCAGAGATTACTACAAACAGCTCTATGCACATAAACCAGTAAACCTGGAAGAAATGGATAAATTCCTGGATACTTGCACCCTCCGAAGCCTAAACCAGGAAGAAGTCAAAACCCTGAATAGACCAATAACAAGGGCTGAAGTTGAGGCAGCAATTCATAGCCTACCAACCAAAAAAAGCCCAGGTCCAGATGGGTTCACAGCCAAATTCTACCAGACATACAAAGAGGAGCTGGTACCACTCCTTTTGAAACTATTACAAACAATCCAGAAAGAGGGAATCCTCCCCAAATCATTTTATGAGACCAACATCATCCTGATACCAAAACTCAGCAGAGACTCAACAAGAAAAGAAAACTTCAGGCCAATATCCATGATGAACATAGACGCAAAAATCTTCAATAAAATACTGGCAAACCAATTGCAACAACACATCAAAAAGCTTATCCATCACGATCAAGTAGGCTTCATCCTGGGGATGCAAGACTGGTTCAACATACACAAGTCTATAAATGTAATTCACCACATAAACAGAACCAAAGACAAAAACCATGATTATCTCAATAGATGAAGAGAAGGCCTTTGACAAAGTTCAACAGCCCTTTATGCTAAAAACTCTTAATAAACTAGGTATCAACAGATCATATCTCAAAATAATAAAAGCTATTTACAACAAACCCACAGCCAATATCATACCGAATGAGCAAAAACTGGAAGCATTCCTTTTGAAATCTGGCACTAGACAAGGATGCCCTCTCTCACCACTCCTATTCAATACAGTATTGGAAGTTCTAGCCAGAGCAATCAGGCAAGAAAAAGAAATAAAAAGTATTCAATTAGGAAAGGAGGAAGTCAAATAGTCTCTATTTGCAGATCACATGATTATATATTTAGAAGACCCCATCTCCTCAGCCCAGAATCTCCTGAAACTGATAAGCAACTTCAGCAAAGTCTCAGGATACAAAATAAATGTGCAGAAATCATAAACATTCCTATACGTCAATAACAGACTTAAAGAGAGCCAAATCAAGAACGAACTGCAATTCACAATGGCTACAAAGAGAATAAAATACCTAGGAATACACCTAAAAAAGGATGTAAAGAACTTCTTCAAGGAGAAGTACAAACCACTACTCAAGGAAATAAGAGAGGACACAAACAGATGGAAAAACATTCCATACTCATGGTTAGGAAGAATCAATATTGTGAAAATGCCCATACTGCCCAAAGTAATTTATAGATTCAATGCTATCCCCATCAAGCTACCTATGACCCTCTTTACAGAACTGGAAAAAACGACCTTAAACATCATATGGAACCAAAAGAGAGCCTGCATAGCCAAGACGATCCTAAGCAAAAAGAACAAAGCTGGAAGCATCATGCTACCTGACTTCAAATTACACTACAAGGCTACAGTAATCAAAACAGCATGGTACTGGTAGCAAAACAGCAATATAGACCAATGGAACAGAACAGAGGCCTCGGAGGCAATGCCACACATCTACAACCATCTGATCTTTGACAAACCTGACAAAAACAAGCAATGGGGAAAGGATTCCCTGTTTAATAAACAATGTTGGGAAAACTGGCTAGCCATGTGCAGAAAGCAGAAACTGGACCCCTTCCCGACACCTTACACTAAAATTAACTCCAGATGGATTAAAGACTTAAACAATAAGACCTAACACCATAAAAACCCTAGAAGAAAACCTAGGCAATACCATTCTGGACATAAGCATAGGCAAGGACTTCATGACTATAACACGAAAAGCAATGGCAACAAAAGCCAAAATAGACAAATGGGATCTAATTAAACTTAAGACCTTCTGCACAGAAAAAAAAAATCATTAGAGTGAACTGGCCAACAACAAAATGGAAAAAATTTTTGTAAGCTACCCATCTGACAAAGGACTAATATCCAGAAACTACAAAAAACCAAAACAAGTATACAAGAAAGAAACAAATGACCCATCAAAAAGTGGGTGAAAGATATTAACTGAAATTTTTCAAAAAGCATACATTTATGCAGCCTACAAACATATGAAAAAATGCTCATCATCACTGGTCATTAGAGAAATGCAAATCGAAAACACATTGGGATCCCCTCTCATGCCAGTTAGAATGGAAATCATTAAAAAATCTGGAGACAACAGATGCTAGAGAGATGTAGAGAGAATAGGAAAGCTTTTACACTGTTGGTGAGAGTGTAAATTAGTTCAACCATTGTGGAAGACAGTGTGGGGATTTCTCAGGGATCTAGAAGTAGAAATACCATTTGACCCAGCAATCCCATTACTGGATGTATACCCAAAGGATTATAAATCCATCTATTATAAAGACACATGCACACGTGTGTTTATTGTGGCACTGTTTACAATAGCAAAGACTTGAAACCCACCCAAATGCCCATCAATGATAGGCTGGATAAAGAAAATGTGACACATATACACCATGGACTACTATGCAGCCATAAAAAATGATGAGTTCATGTCATTTGCAGGGACAGGGATGAATCTGGAAACCATCATTCTCAGCAAACTGACACAAGAACAGAAAACTAAACACCATATGTTCTCACTCATAATTGGGTGTTGAACAATGAGAACGCATGGACACAGGGATGGGAACATTACACACTGGGATCTGTTGAGAGGGAGGCTAGGGGAAGGATAATATTAGGAGAAATATCTAATGTAGATGACAGGGGGATTGAGGCAGCAAACCACCATGGCATGTGTATACCTGTGTAACAATCCTGCCAGATCTGCACATGTACCCCAGAACTTAAAGTTTAAAAAAAATTGCTACACACATGCACGTACACATAAAATCAGGATGACTATTTTAAAGTTGGCTTGATTCATTTCTTAAATGTTTGAAAGACTTCTAGTGAAGCAATCTCTTTTTAGATTGTATGTTTAAAAATATTTGTAGGACTATTCAGATTTTCTTTTTCATGTGTCAGTCTTGGAATATGCTATTCAAGGAGTTATTTTCTTAAACTTGTCAAATATATTAGTAAAAATGTCAGTAATCTTTGTTTTCATTTTCATGTCTGCAGGGATAAAAATATGAAATATGGAGTGATATTTCTTCATATTTCTGATGTCAGTAACTTGTAAGTGTTCTATTTTCCTTGATCAGTCTTGCTAGCATTTAACTGACTATTCATATTTTCAAAGAATCACCTCTACATTGTTTTAATGTACTGTTTTGTGCATTTTCTCTTTCATTAAGTTATTTTATCTCTATTATTTCTTCTATTTACCTTTGTTTATTTGATTTGCTATACATTGCCTAGCATGTTGAGATAGAAGCTTAAATCATTGATTTTCAGTTTTTTTCTTTCATAATATATGCATGTGAGGATATAAATTTCTCCCTAGGCACTGGTGTTACTATTTCCCACAATATTCATTTGCTGTGTCCTCATTATCTTTTTGCTTAAAATACTTTCTAATTTCTATTGTGATTTCTTCTTTGACCCATTGGTTGTTTGGGATTATGTTGCTTAATTTCTAACAATTGGAGACTTTCTAATTATCTTTTTCTTGTTTATTTCTAGTTTAATTTTCTACAGTCAGAAAACATTTTATATGATTTTATTCTTTGAATTTTTGTTTAGATTTGCTGCATGAACTGAGACACATAGAAATATATCCATTATATGCATTAAATAAATGCTTTTGTCTTTTTGGGCTAGATGTTTTATGTGATTGCAAGTATATATTTTCAATTGTGTATTTAAAACATTTTCTGTCTGTACTGCACTTTTGTTTGCTCATACATTTATAAAATATTTGATTAAATATCTCCTACTATGATTATGAGCATAATTATTATTTTTATTTATTTACATCAAATGTTATTTGTTTAAATTAAACTACCAGTGGCACACTTAAAATCAACATATCTACCTGGGGAATTGAATCCTTTATTACAAAATATCCATCTTTATCTCTAGCAGTTCTTTCATTAATATCAACATTGTTTGATGTTAGTGTAGCTATACCAATATTTTTATTTCTGTTTTCATAGTATAGTTTTAAGGTCCTCTTTTCAAATATTATGCATTCTCATATTTAAGATGTGCTCTGAAAGGCAATACATACTTTAAAATAAATCAGACTGTCAATGACTATTTGTTACTTTTAGAATATGTAGCAACATGTTTAGATTTATATCTATTTTCATTTTATTTCTATTTTTATTACTTTTATCTCTCCTATCTTGCTATATTTTGAATTACTCAAATATAGCTTATTATTCTGTTTTTGTTTATATTTACTAGATTGCATTAATTAATTTTTTGTGGGTACACAGTACGTGTATGTATTTATGGGGTACATGAGATGTTTTGGTACAGGCATGCAACATGAAATAAGCCCATCATGGAGAATAAGATATCCCTCCCCCTCAAGCATTTATCCTTTGTGTCACAAAAAAACATTTGCATTTTATAAGTTATTTTAAATAGTACAGTTAAATGATCATTGACTGTATTCACCCTGTTGTGTTATCAAATAGTAGATTTTATTCATTCTTTTTTTTTCTTTTTTCCTACCCATTAACCACCCCCACAATCTCCTCAATACCTGACTACCATTCTCTTCCTCTGGTAACCATCCTTCTACTTTCTATGTCTATGATTCCAATTATTTAGATTTTTAGATCCCACAAATATGTGAGAACATGTAATATTTGTCTTTCTGTGCCTCGCTTATTTCATTTAACATATGAATCTCTAGTTCCAACAGTGTTGTTGCAAATGACTGGATCTCCATTGCGTGTAAGTACAAAATTTTCTTCATCCACTAATCTATTACTGAACTGTTGCTTGCTTCCCATTCTTAGCTATTGTAAACAGTGTTACAACAAACATGGCAATGCAGATATCTCTTTGATATATTGATTTCTTTTCTTTGAGATATGTAACCAGAAGTGGGATTGCTGGATAATTTGGTAGCTGGATTTTTAGTATTTTGAGAAACTTCCAAATGGTTCTCCATAGTGTTTGTACTAATCTACATTCCCACCAAGAGTGTACAATGGTTTTTTTTCCTTCACATCTTCACCAGCATTTGTTACTGATTGTCTTTTGAATATAAGCTGTTTTAACTAGGGTGAGATCATATCTCATGTTGTTTTGATTTGCATTTCTCTGATGATCAGAGATGTTGAGTACCTTTTCATGTACCTGTTTACTAATGATATGTGTTATTTTGAGTGATGTTTATTCAGATCTTTTGCTAATTTTTGAATCAAATTATTAGAGTTTTCTTCTGTAGAGTTGTTTGAGCTCTTTATATATTCTGATTATCAATCCCTTGACAGATGGGTAGTTTTTCATATATTTTCTCTCATTCTATGGGCTGTTTCTTCACTTTGTTGGTTGTATCCTTTGTCGTGTAGAAACATTTTATTTGATGTTATTCCATTTGTCCATTTTTGCTTTAAGCAATATCCCTTGTGCAATATCTCTGCGTTTGTGGAGTGTTGCTTAAGGAATGTTTGCACAGACCAATGTCCTGGAGATTTTATCTCAATATTTTCTTGTAGTAATTTCATAGTTGAAGTCTTAGATTTAAGTCTTTAATCTCAAGGACTTGATTTGATTGTTGTATACAGCAAGAGGGAGGGGTCTATTTATTCTTCTGCATACAAATATCCACGTTTCCCAACCCCATTTATTGAAGAGACTGCATTTCCCCAAGTGCATGTCCTTGGTACCTTTGTAGAAAATGAGTTTACTGCAGATGTGTGGATTCATTTCTTGGTTCTCTATTTTGTTCAATTAGTTTATGTGTCTATTTTTATGCCAGTACCATGATGTTTTGGTTATTATAACTCTGTAGTGGAATTTGAAGTCAGGTAATGCAACTCCTCTAGTTATTATTTTTTTCTTTTTTAATCAAGAAAGCTTTGGATAATCTGGGTCTTTTGTGATATAATTTATCTTTTTATAGGAATTGTATTGAATCTATAGATTGCTTTGCATGGTATGGGCATTTTAACAATATCTGTTTTTTAGTCTATGAATATGGACTTTTCCCATTTTTTTGGTTTCCTTTTTAATTTCTTTCATTGGTATTTTATAGTTTTCATTATAGAGATTTTTCACTTTAGTTAATTCCTAGGTATTTAAATGTATGTATGGTTATTGTAAATAAGATTACTTTTTTAAAGTTCTTTTTTAACTTGTTCATTGTTGACATATAGAAATGCTACTGGTATTTTTATGTGATTTTGTATACTGCAACTTTGATAAATTTGTTTATCAGTTCTAATAGTTTTTGATATGGTTTGACTGTGTTGTCACTCAAGGGACCTGGTGAGAGGTATTTGAAACATGGGGGCTGTTTCCCACATACTGTTCTCATGATGGTAAGTTTCATGAGATCTGATGGTTTTATAAAGGTGAGTACCCCTGAGCATGCTGTCTCTTACCCACCACCATGTCAGAAGTCCCTTTGCTCTTCCTTTGTCTTCTACCATGAGGCCTTCCCTGCCATGAGTAACTGTAAGGCCATTAAATCTCTTTTCTTTATAAATTATCCAATCTCAGATATGTCTTTATTAGCAGTGTGAGAATAGACTAATACAGCAAATTGGTATCAGGTAGTGGGGTGCTGCTATAAAGATACCTCAAAATGTGGAAGCAACTTTGGAACTGGGTAACAGGCACATGCTGAAACATTTTGGAGGGCTCAGAAAAAGACAGGAAGATGTGGGAAAGTTTGGAAGTTCCTAGAGACTTGTTGAATGGCTTTGACCAAAATGCTGATGGTGATATAGACAATAAAGTGTAGTTTGAGATGGTCTCAGATGGAGATGAGGAACTTGTTGGAAACTGGAGTAAAAATCACTTTTCCTATTCAAAAAAACTGGTAGTATTTTGCCCCTGTCCTAGAGATTTTTGAAACTTTTAACTTGAGAAAGATGATTTAGGGTATCTGGTGGAAGAAATTTATAAGTGGCAAAGTGTTTAGGAGGAAGCAGAGCATAAATGTTTGGAAAATTTGCAGCCTAACGGTGTGATAGAAAAGAAGAACCCATTTTTTGGAAAGAAATTTAAGCCTGCTTTGGAAATTTGCATAAGTAACAAGGAGCAGAATGTTAATCACCAAGGCAATGGGAAGAATGTCTCCAGGGCATGTCAGAAACCTTTGCAGTAGCACCTCCTATCACAGGCCCAGAGGCCTAGGAGAAAAAAAATGGTTTTGTGGGCCCTGCTCAGGGCCGCCCTGCTGTGTGCAGCCTAGGGACCTGGTGCCCTGCATCCCAGCCACACCAGCCATGGCTAAAAGGGGATAACCTACAGCTCAGGCCATGGCTTCAGAGGCTGTAAGCCCCAAGCCTTGGCAGCTCCTATGTAGTGTTGAGCATATGGGTGTACAGAAATCAAGATTTGAGGATTGAGAACCTCTGCTTATGATTCAGAGGATATGTGGAAATGTCTGGATGTCCAGGCAGAAGTTCACTGCAGGGATGGATTCCTCACAGAGAACCTCCACTAGGCCAGTGAAGAAGGAAAATGAGGAGTTGGAGCACCCACACAGAGTCTCCACTGGGCTACTGCCTAGTGGGGCTGTGAGAAGAGGGACACTCTCCTCTGGATCTGCCAGAATGGTAGATCCACCAACGGGTCGCACTGTGTGCCTGGAAAAGTCACAGACACTCAATGCTAGCCCATGAAAGTACTCAGGAGGGGATCTGTACCCAACCACAGAGGCAGAGCTGCCCAAAGCCATGAAAGCCCACCTCTTGCATCAATTCACCCTGAACATGAGACATGGAGTCAAAGGAGATCATTTTGAAGCTTTGAGATTTGACTGCCCTGCTAAATTTAGGACTTGGATGGGACCTGTAGCCAATTTGTTTGGACCAACTTGTCCCATTTAGAATGGCTGTATTTACCTAATGCCTGCATCTCCATTGTATCTAGGAAGTAACTAACTTGCTTTGATTTTACAGGCTTATAGGTGGAAGGGACTTGCCTTGTCTCAGATGAGACATGGAATGTGGACTTTTAAGTTAATGCTGAAATGAGTTAAGACTTTTGGGGACTATTAGGAAGGCATGATTGGTTTTAATATGTGAGGACATGAGATTTCGGAGGGACCAGGGTTGAAATAATATAGCTTGGCTGTATCCCATTCCAAATCTCATCTTGAATTGTGGTTCCCATAATTCCCTCATGTCATGGGAGGGACCAGGTGAGAGGTAACTCAGTCATAGTAATGGCTTTCCTCATATTGTTCTCATGATAATAAATAAGCCTCGTGATATCTGATAGTTTTATAAAGGTGAATTTCCCTGCACATGTTCCCTCATGCCTGCCACCATGTAACAAGTCCCTTTGCTCTTTCTTTGCCATCTGCCATGATTGTAAGGCCTCCCCAGCCATGTGAAACTGTGAGTCCATTAAACCTCTTTCCTTTATAAATTACCCAGTCTTGGATATGTCTTTATTAGCAGCATAAGAACAGATTAATACAGTTTTCTTGTGGAGCCTTTAGGTTTTTCCAGATATAATATCATATCATCTGCAAATGAGGATAACTTGACTTTTTTTCTTTCCAATATAGATGCTCTTTATAGCTCTCTTTTGTCTGATTGCTCTAGCTAGGACTTCTAGTACTATGTTAAATAACACTAGTCACAGTGGGCATTCTTGTCATGTTCCAGATCTTAGAGGAAAGGCTTTCACTTCTCCCCATTCCGTATGATTCTAGTTGTGAGTCTGACAAATATGGGTTTTATTATGTTGAGGTATGTTCTTTCTATACCTAGTTTTTTAAGGGTTTTTAATATGAAGGGAGGTGGAATTTCATCAAATGCTTTTTCAGCAACAATTTAAAAGCTTATATGGTTTTATCCTTCATTCCATTGATATCATGTATAACATTGATTGACATGCATATGTTACACCATCCTTTGATCTGAGGGATAAATCCCACTTGGTCATGATGAATGATATCTCTAATATATTGTCAAATTTGGTTTGCTACTATTTTCCTGAGAATTTTTACATCAATATTTATCAGAGATATTTGACTATAGTTTTCTTTTTTTGATGTGTCTTTGTCTGGTTACAGTATCAGGGTAATACTGGCCTCATAGCATGAATTTTAAAGTATTCCCACCGCCTCTACTTTTCAGAAGTGTTTGAGAAGAATTGATATTAGTTCTTCCTTAAATGTCTGGTCAAATTCAGCAGTGAAGCCATCGGGTCCTGGGCTTTTTTATTATTATTGCTGGGGGATGTTTTGTTATACCTTCAATGTCATTAGTTGTTATTGGTCTGTGTAGGTTTTGAATTTCTTTCTGGTTGAATCTTAGTAGGTTATATGTGTCTAGGAATTTGTCCATTTCTTTTAGATTTTCCAATTTATTGGCATATACAGTTGCTCATAGTGGCCACTAATAATCCTTCAAATTGTTGTGGTATCTGTTATAGTGTCTCATTTTTCATTTCTTATTTGATTTATTTGGATCTTCTTTTTTTTTTTTTTTTTGTCGGTGGTGGGGGGAGTCTGGCTAAAGGTTTGTCAATTTTATCTTTTCAAAAAAACAACTTTTTCATTTTGTATTTTTCTTATTTTTTAATCTCAATTTCATTTATTTCTGTTTAGATCTTTATTATTTTCTTTCTTGTACTAATTTGCTCTTGCTTGTGTAGTTTTCTTTAAGATGCATTGCTACATTGTTTATTTGACATTTTTTTCTCTTTTTTGATATGGGTGCTTATAGCTATAAACCTCCCTCTTTGTCCTGTTTTCACTATATCCCATAGGTGATACAGTCAGCCACTGGTAAAGCCAGCCAGGCTTGTGTTCTTCCCTTCAGGTGGCAACGTATCCCAGGCCCCAGGTGAGTCTAGAGGTGCCATCTGGGAATCAGGTACTAAAGTCAAAAACCTTAAAAGTCTATCTGATGTTCTATTGTACTGTAACTGAGCTGGCACTCAAACCACAAGATACAGTTCTTCCCACTCTTTCCTCCCATTTCCAAAAGCAAAGGAACCTGACGCCATAGCCATCACCACCCCAGACCATGAGGAGTACTGCCAGAATCCAGCTAATATTACCTTAAGGCCCAAAGGTTCTTAAGTCACCTTGTGGTAAATGCTGCCTAGCCTGGGACTCACCCTTCAGGCAGTAGGCTACCCTCTAGCCCAGGACATATCCAGAAGTACTGTCCAAGAGTCAAGGCCTGGAATCAGGAAGCCCAAGAACCTGCTGGATGTTCTATCCCACTATGGCTATTATGGTACCTAAGATGCAAGGCAAAGTCCTCATTACATTTCCTTCTGTTTCTCTCAAGAAGAAAGGACTTTTCCCCTAGCCACCACAACTGGTAATGTGCTGAGTTTCATCTGAAGCCAGAAAATCTCAGAGACTCACCAAAGGCCCTCAAGATAATACCTGGGTATTGTTACTGGTTATTCAGGGCCCAAGGGCTCTTCAGGTAGTAGATAATGAATGCTTTCAGGACTGGATCCTTTCCTTCAAGGCAATGGATTCTCTTCTGGCCCAGGGTGGTGTCTAGAAATGTCATCTGAGTCTAGGGTTTGAAACAGGGGCCTTGTGTCTTCACCTGGTGTCCTTTCATGCTGTGACTAAGCTGGTGTCCAAGGAATAAGACAAAGGCTTATTCTTCCCTCTTCTCTCCTCAAATGGAAGAACAGGGTCTCTCTTGGAGATGTAAGCTATGCAGCCACAGCCTGAGGTTAGGGGAGGGGTGATGCCAGCACTCCCTTGGATCCCACAGCTGGTGTCTCAGTATGTCACATGCCTCCCCAGTCCACTGTCTCTAGGCCTAGTTCAGCACTAGGACTTGCATGAGAGATACAGTCCATGTGGCCTAGACTTCCTTACAAGTTTACTTAGAGACACAGAACAATCAAGTCCTCAGTGGCAAGATGGATAGAGACTCCAGTTCTGACAACTGCGTTCCACAATTCCCCTCTGGCTATGGCTGGTTTAAATGTTCACTCAGTGGGCAGGAATCATCTCAGTTTGGTCTGGTTTTCCTTACCACTCTAAGAGGACAACGCCAAATTCAGTGTTTTGGAATTGCTGTATTATTCCTCCCTCTGTTCCTAGAGATGCTCTTGGTACCATGACAGTGCTACAGGGGGGAGAGGAGGTGGGAAGGAGTGAGTCAGCTATGCAACACTGTTTTTTCTGTCTCCTTAGTGCTTCTTTCAGTGATACAGAGTTAAAATCATGTATTATGAGTGCTCAGTTGAATTTTTGCTATTGTGAAGTTGTTTTTTTCTGTGTAGATAGTAGCTAAATTGGTGTCCCTGTCGTCGGATGATTGGTGGAGTCTTCCGTTCCACCATTTTGCTCTGCCGTCTTCAAAATAGAGCTGTTTTACATTCATTTAATATTCACAGTCTTGAATATTTTACTTTTTAAGGATTAAAAATACATCTTCAACATTGTAACTGTATACAATTTTATTAATTCATAATGTCTATGAAAATACTAAAGCTTTGAACACTTTGTTCCAATTACTTCTCACATTTTATGTTAACATTTTTCTTTTATACATTTTTAACGATAAACTATTACAATTGTTGATTGGTGAGACAATCTGGATCACATTCACTAATATATTTATTATCTCTACTGAGTTTTATTCTTTCCTGTATTTATGTGATTATTTTTCTTTTGTCTACAGTAATTCCTTTCATATACCTGATAGTGAATGCACCTATTAATGATACATTCATTCTCTCCTTTAGGTTTGTCTTTCAGCCTGAATAGTTTTTTTTTTCATTTCTCTTTATTTTATAAGGATATTTGTTTCTCAGCATAAACTTCTAAATTGGTGATTTATTTTTTACTTTTATCGTCATCTTATTCCAATTTATTCTTATTTCATAATTCAGGCATCAGTCTTTTTATTAAGAAAATAATGCATGTCTTTTAAGGAGTCTTATTTTGTTTTACTTTTAGAGGGTTTATTATGTTTGCTGATATGTAGTCATTGTTATATGCTTGTTGTTGGGATACTTATAACTTTTTGAATCTGTGGGTTGGTATATTTATTGAATTTTGAACACTAGTTCTTCAAATATTATTGATACACTATCTTTCTCTTCTATTCTTTCTCAATCAAGGACACATATATTCGGCTGTTTTACTTGACTCATATATTTCTAGTGGTGTTCTATGTATTTTCCGTTTATTTTCCTTGTTTTGCTCTATTTAAAAATTATTCCTTGATATTTCTCTCAGTTTATTTGTTCTTTCTTTTGCTATGTTTAATGTGCTATTAAACCTGTAAAAAAGTTCTTAACTCATAAATTCTATTTTTTAGCTTCAGAGTCTTTATTTTACTACATTATATAGATTTGGATTCTTTGGTGCAATTGTCTTTTAGTCTATTTTCTATGCCTCTTCCTTTATATTTGTGACATACTAATTCTTGGCCAGTGAACACTCGCTTTGTAAGTGTGTTTCTATTGTCTATTTTTCATATTAGGTTTGAGTCACATGATATTAGTTTTGGTGCTTTAACAATTTTTATTGTATAATAGACTGAATATGAAGATATTGAGAGGATTTATATTATGGTATTTTAAAATTCACAGTATTCAGAAAGTATTGATATTCCTTAAAAATGTAACTTTTTAAAAGTAGGCACCCATAAGAAATAAGGGCAGTGATTATAAAATTTCAATTTCATTGAAGATACTTAGCCTATTTTACTTGACATCACCATTAATAAGTTAGTAAGTTAAAAATCTCAGTGTTCCTAACCAGCATACATTTTATAGGAGTTTTATGAGTGTATGTGGCAGGGACCTATAACAAAAAGCAACCAATGACCAGAATCTAGAAATTGAATCTTTTATTGGCTAGTGATTTACATTATGATAACCTAAGGCTTGGGCTTGAATCTTTATGAAGGAGGGTGTGTTAACCACCTTGCTTTGGCAGAGTATTATTGCATTTGTCTTTTAGTATGTCTTAGATGAACTAGGTATCAGTATGTTAGAGCTACATTTTTATTATTTTTGAAGCGTTAATCAAAAACATTTTGATTTATTAGAGACAAAGCTTAAACACTAGATAAATAGAATTAGATAGATTAAATGTGTACTAATGATGAATTAAATTCTCAATTGCAATAATAAAAATAATTTGCTTGTGAATTAGAAACCTGGAAATAATAAATTGTTTGAGGTTTATATTACTAGTAATCTTCGATATTGTGTTCTCTTCCTTGTGATTGAGTGAAGCTCATGTTTAGTATTGTCCAATGCACAATGAGCAGAATAGATATCACTTCTGGACTGAGAGAGTAAAAAATCCATGCATAGGTTTCTACCATAGCAGCAGCATATGGATGGGTGTGTAATAATTGAGCAATATGATGATGGTATCCCAGAAGTTTGGATATCTGACTCTAAATATAGAAGAGAGTTATTACAGAAAATCAATCAGATATACAGCAGGCCCTGTACAAGTAAGAAATAAATTTATATTTTATTAGTTCAATGACATTTTTGGATTGATTTGTTACCACAGAAAAAATTAACCTATCCTAACTTATATAGAAACTTGGAAAATGTCACTGAGACTAAAGGACCTATATGAGAGTAAAAGTAATAGTGTTTAGGTGTTCTTTGGGAACCAGATACCAGACTGACATTGCCAAGACTAATTATACATCTCTCCTATTCCTATTGACTTTCCTGTCTCTCTCAGTCTAAATTAATGCTGTTGAAGGTAATGGTCTTGTAATTAAGTAGATTTTTAGGAGACAGGTTAATCGAACATTATCATAGGTTGACCAGAGCATACAGAAGATTCTTATAAATACCTTATTAGTGACTAAAAAATAACAAGGAATGGTTAGTTTTTTCTTGGTTAAATTTATAGTTTTACTTATCCATATTTTGATGGAATTGTACTTGCGATAATTAAGTAGAGGTGATAGTTATTTCTAGCATACAAAAATTAGCACAGTAGTTTCCTATCTAAATGCAGATTGAAATGCCACAGGGAGATTTAATAATTTAATTGCCCAACCCCAGAGATTCTAATTTAGATTTTCTAGGGTGGAACCAAGCCAGTATTTTGATACATCTATAAATGATTCTAATATTTAGTCAAAAGAGATACCATATACGACAAAAGCAGCCTACAATGTGAATAAATAAAGTCATTTTTTGCCATAGCCTTTCATCACTCTTGGCCCTTTCCAGAATACCTCCTATAATAGAGAGAGTCATTCAAATAATTTAATTACTTTTACATACATGTCTGATTAAGAAGGATATCACCTATGCCAAAATAGGGGAATAAAATCTGATACTATTGAATAAACACAGAACATTGAGGCTGATGCCACCAGATGCTTAAGACTCTGCCCTAAATTATACAGCTACAGGCCTTTTTGACTTTGAGTTCATTTTGACTAATCAAATCTTCGGTAAGGGGTACATACACCTCACCCTGTGCTTATTGATGTAGATATAAAAACACCTAAGATTAAGTTTTGACTCTTAAAGTACGATAAGCCTATTACAGAAACAAAGGAAAACTAAAGTAATATCATTATCATACAATACTTTGGGTTTCCGCTCAGAGACACAGTAGGCTAAAAAGAGTTATATCTAGATCCATACAACAACAAAAAAGATGGACAAATAGCAGAGATTAATGTATCTGAGAGATGATTCTCAGAGCAATCAAATAGACTAAGATCTAAGGAGACACAGTGTTGCAAGGAGCAACAGGACACGAGCATGCGCTTACCTGAGGAAGATACGGTGGGACATGGGACACCGGCAAGAAAACTCAGAACAGATACAAATTGGTGAAACCTGAATGTGGAGTGGTGAGAGAGTTTGTTGCCTCAGGGACCACATGGGAGTGGCTTCATACTCTTTTGAAGGCTTATTCATAAATGTGTGTTTACTTATCTAAATCTAAATTCTATTATGTCAATCTATATTTCCATATTTATACCAACACCACATTGTTTTGATTAATGAATTTTGAAATCAGGAAGTTCCCCAACTCGTTTTTTTTCTTTTATTTCAAAATTGTTTTGCTATTCTGGGTCGCTTGCATATCCATAGACATTTTAGGATAGGCTTGCCAGTTTCTGCAAAAAAATAAATCTAGGATTCTGCATCAATTTAATTGAATTTATAGATTAATTTATTATTACCATTAATGTCTTTCCTTGTTTTTTTTTTTTTTTTTTTTTTTGATATAATTTCTTGCTCTGTTACCCAAGCTGGAGTGCAGTGGTGCCATCTTGGCTCACTGCAACATCTGCCTCCTGGGTTCAAGTGATTCTCCTGCCTCAGACTCTCAAGTAGGTGGGATTACAGGTGCACACTACTATGCCTGGCTACATTTTTGCGTTTTTAGTAGAGACAGGGGTCTCGCTATGCTGAGAAGGCTGGTCTCGAACTCCTGACCTCAAATTATTCGCCCTCCACAGCCTCCCAAAATGCTGGGATTACAGGCATGAGCCACTATGCCTGGCCATGTCTTTTTCATTATATAGTCTATATATTTTTACAACAATGTTTTGTAGTTTTCAGAGTATAAGTTTGGTGCTTCTTTTACTTTTATTCCTAAGTCGTTTTTTCATTTTGCTCTTATAATTCCATTATAAATGAAGTTTTCACAATTTTATCTTGGTTCATACATTGTTACTTTATACAAATATGATTAATTTTAAAATTGATATTATATCTTCAAATATTTCTGAATTTACATATTAGTGCTAACAGTCTGCTTGTTTGTAAATTCCTTAGCATTTTCTATTATACACAGGATATGTAATCTACAGGTAGATATAGTTTTGCTTCTTCCCTTCCAATGTGGCTGCCTTTTATTTCATTGCCTTGACTTATTCCTCTGACAAGAACCTCCAACAAAATGGTGAATCAAATTTGGTAAACAAAAATACTTGTCTTCTGATCTTAGAGAGAAAGCATGTCTTTTTTCACTATTAAGTAAAGTGGTGACAATGTTTTTTTGTTTTTTGGTTTTTTTTTTTTTCTTTTGTAGATGTTCTTTATTACACTGATGAAGTTCTGCTTCTCTTCCATTCTTAATTTGTTGAGGGCTTTTATCAAGAAAGAGTGCTGGATCTTGTCAATTGCTTTTTCTGTGTCTGTTAATAGGATTCATTATTTTATTGATATGGTATATTACATTAATTGATTTTCACACATTAAACTGACCTTCCATTTCTAAAACAAATCCCATTTCATCATTGAATATAATTCTTTTTATATATGGCTAGATTTTACTTGCTATAATTTAGCTAAGAATTTTTGAATTGATATTCAAAAAGACATCGGTCAAAAGTTTTTGTTTCTTCTGAATAATATTTGTCTGGTTCTTGTCTCAGGGTAATACCAGCTTTATAAAATAAATCGGAAAGTGTTGTCTTCTATCTTTTGAAAGAATTTTTGAAGTGTTGATGTTAATTCTTCTTTAAATATTTGATAGGCTCCTCAGAGAAGATTTCTGGTCATGGAATTGTGCTGTTATTAGAAACATTATGGATGTAAATTATAACATTTTTCTTGTGATATATTTATTCACATTTTGTGTATCTTGCTGGGCCAATAGTTTTTTTTTTTTTTTTTTTAAAGACAAGGTCTCACTCACCAAGGCTGACGTACAGTGGCATAATCACAGATTACTGAAACCTCAGGGTCCTGGGCACAAGCAATCTTCCCTCCTCACCGCCTTGGGTAGCTAGGACTATAGGCATACATCACATCTAGATAATTTTCTTTCTTTTTGTACAGATAAGGTCACACTATGTTGCTGAGGTGGGTCTTGAATTCTTGGCTTCAAGTGATCCTCCCACCCTAACCTCCCAAAGTTTGGGGATTACATGCATGAACCATGGTATCTACCCAAGGTCAGCTTTGATAGTTGTATCTTTTTAGAAAATCTAAGTTATCTAATTTGCTGTCATATACTTATGCATAGATTTTCTCATAATTTCTTCACTTCTGTAAGATCATTAGTATGTCTTCTCATTCATTTCTGATTTTAGTAATGTGAGTCTTCTATTTTTTTTTTCTTTGTCAGTCTGGCTAAAGGTTTCTCAATTGTGTTGATCTTTTCAAATAATCAACTGTTGGTTTCCTAGATTGTCTTTATTGTTATATAATCAAATCGCTATTAATTTCTGCTGAAGATTTTATTACCTATTTCCTTCTTCTCTTTTTGAGTTTCATTGGTTTTTCTTTTTCTAGTGTCTTAGGATGAAAGTGTAGGTCATTTGTATATACATTTGTATGTGTGTGTGTGTGTGTGTGTATACACATATATATATACACACACATATATAAATGTATATGTAAATGTATATCTATATACACACATAGTCCATTAATATATACAAATAAATAAAAATACATATATTCTTATATATATTAGAGCAGTTTCAGGTTCACAGAAAAATTGAGCAGAAAATAAGAACTTACAGAGATTTTCCATATCCTCCATGCCCCAACACATACACTGCCTCTCTCATTCTAAACATCCCCCACCACAGTGGTACATTTCTTAGAACTGAAAAACCTGCATTGACATCATATTAATAATTTGAAGTCCATAGTTTACATTAGGGTCCCCACTCTTAGTGTTGTACATTCTGTGGGTCTGGACAAATTTATAGTTGACACGTACTCACCATTACAGTATTATACAGAGTATTATGACTCTCCTAAAAATCCTCTGTGCTCTGTCTACTCAGCCCTTTCTCTTCCCAACCCATGGCAATCATTGATTTTTTTTTCTATTTCCACAGTTCTGCTTTTTCCAGGATGCCATATAGTTGGAATCACATAATCCATAATCGTTTTACACTAGCTTCTTTTACTTGAGAATATATGTTTAGGGTTCCTCCACATGTCTTCATGGTTTTATATTTCAGTTTCTTGTAGCGCTAGACATTTCATTCTGTTAATGTATCATAGTTTCTTTATCCATTCACCTTCTGAAGGACATCATGATGTTTCTAATTTTGGCATTTATTAAGAAAGCTGCTATACACATCTGAGTGAAAGTTTTAATGTGAATATATTTTTAACTTCTTTGGGTTAATACCAAGGAGAACAACTATTGGATCATCTGTTAGGAGTATATTTCATTGTGAGAGAAACTGCCAAACTCTCTTACAAAGTGGCTAGACAGTTTTGCATTCCCACCAGCAATAAATAAGAGTCCTTGCTGTTCCATGCCCTGATCAGAATTTGGTGTCAGTTTTCTGGATTTTGATCTTTCAAGCATTCATTTCCTTGATTACATATAATGTGGAACACCATTTTATATGATTATTTGTTATGTGTACATTTTCTCTGGTGAGATATTTGTTGCTCTTTGGTCCATTTTTAAATAGGAAAGTTTATTTACTTACTGTTGACTTTTAAGTGTCCCTTGAATATTTTTGCAAATATTTTCTTTCAGTCTCTTGCTTTTTTATTCTCTTCATAGTGTCTTTCACATAGTAGATTTTTTTTTAATATTCATGAATTCCAGCTTCTTGGCTTCTTGTTTCTTTTGTGGTTCATCCTTATGTGTTATATCTAAAGAATCATTACCAAACTCTGGGTTGTATAGATTTTCACCTATGTTAGCTTCTAGAAGTTTTGCAATTCGGTATTTGACAATTAAGTTTTAATCTGTTTTGAGTTAATTGTTGTAAAGAATGTACGATCTTCATCTAGATTCATTTTTTTTGTGTGCAGGCGACTGTTGAGTTGTTTCATCACCACTTATTCAAAACATGGTCTTTGATCCATTGCATTGCCTTTGCTCCATTGTCAAAGATCACAGGACTCTGTCTACGTGGGTCTGTTTCTGAACTTTGTTCTGTTTTATTGATGTATTTGTCTATTATTTTGCCAGTATCACATTGTTTTGATTATTACAGCATGAGAGTAAGTTTTGAGATTGGGCAGTGTCAGGCTTCCAACCTTGTTCTTCTTCTTCACATTGTGTTGGCTATTGTATTAGTCCCTTTTCAAGCTGCTAATAAAGATATATCCAATCCTGGGCAATTTACAAAAGAAAGGACTTTATTGGACTTACCTTTCCACATGTTCCACATAGCTGGAGGGCATGTCACAATCACCGTGGAAGGGGAAAGGCATGTGTCACATGGTGGCGGCAGGAGAGAGAACGAGAGCCAAGGAAAACAGGTTTCACCTTATCAAACCATCAGGTCTCGTGAGACTTTTCAGTACCACAAGACAGTATGGGGGAAAATGCCCCCACGATTCAGCCATCTCCCACTGTGTCCCTTCTACAACATGTGGGAGAGATTTCAGTGGGGACACAGTGCCGAACCATATCAGCTATTCTGGGTCTTTTCCTCTCTGCATAATCATTAGAATCAGTTTGTCAATATTTATAAAACAATTCACTGGAATTTTGATTCGAATTACATTGAATCTATAAGTTAAGTTCAGAAGAATTTACTTTCTAAGAATAGTTTTTCTGTCCGTAAACATGCAATATCTATTTTATAAGTTCTTTGATTTCTTTCATTGGAATATTGTAGTTTTCCTCACATAGACCTTATACATATTTTCTTAGATATACACGTTAAATTTCTAATTTTGGGGTGCTAATGTAAATGGTGATGTATTTTATAATTATATTTTAATTGTCCGTTGTTGGTAAATAGAAAAGTAATTGACTCTTGTATGTTAACCTTTTATCCTGCAAACTTGCTGTATTTATCTATTACATTCAAGAGATTTTTATTCCTTCTTTCTGATTTTCTACATAATTATGTCATTTGTAAGGAAAAACAGTTTGATTTCTTTCTTTCCAATTGGTATACCATTTATTTACTTTTTATTGCATTAAATTGGATTTCTGGTGTGGTCGTAAAAATCAGTGGTGAGAGGGGAAACCTTTGCTTCATTCTTGATCCTGTTTTTCAACATTGTGACATTAGTTGTAGGGTTTTATTTTAATCTATCCTTTACCTAGTTGAGGAACTTTTTCTATACTTCTAGTTTACTGTGAGATTTTATTCTGAATGAGCATTGGATTTTTCCCAATGTTATTTTCTGTATGATCATGTGATTTTTCTTCTTTAATTTAGCCTGTTGATGCGATGCATTACATTAATTGACTTCTGCCTTGCATACCTATAGTAATTCCCACTTGGTCATGATTTAAAATTCCATTTAAATTTTTATTTTCCTTTTCTTGTATCATCTTTGTATGTTTTGCTATTAGGGTGACACTGGTCTCAGAACAAATTAGAAAATATTTTCTTTGCTTCTAACTTCTGAAAAATACAGTAGAGAATTAATGTAATTTTTTCCTTAAAGGTATGGTAACATTCACTAGTGAACTCCTTGGGCCTTAGGCTTCCTGTTTTTGAAGATTATTAATTACCGATTTTTTTTTACTAGACCTAGGCCTATTCAGATTGTCTGTTTCTTCTTTTATGAACTTTGTCAGATTGTGTCTTTCAAGGAATTTGCCCACTTGATTTAGGTTATCGAATTTGTGAGTATACAATTATTCATAGTATTCCTTTATTATTCTTTAAATGTCTACAGTATCTATAGTTATGCTCTCTATTTGTTGCTGACATTAGCAATCTGTGCCCTCTTTTTTTATTCTTTGCTATCCTTGCTAGAGTTTTATTGATTTTTTTCATCTTTTCAAAGAACTAGAATTTTTGTTTTATTGATATTCTCCATTGATTTCATGTTTTCATTTTTTTTTTTTTTTGGATTCTGCTCTGATTTTTATCATTGATTTGCCTCTACTTACTTTGGATTTAATTGGCTATTTTTTCATAGTATCATAGATGGAAGCTTATCTTGATTTTAAATGTTTCTTATTTTCTAATATATGCATTTAAGGTTGCATAAATTTCCCTGTAAACAATGCCTTAACTGCATTCCACACATTTTGATAAGTTGTGTTTTTATTTTTGTTTAGTTCAAAATGTGTATTTAAAAATTTTTGGATTTATTTTTTCACCGATGTGTTAGTTTTACCACTGCTATCATTGATATTACTTATGCATATGCATATAGAAGCATATATGTACATATATACACACACAGAGATATTATTAAATACAGTACAATTGCTATTCCAGATGAACCATTAAGTGTTAAATTAATTAACAATAAGAAAGATTATAGTTATTTTACCTTCACTTATTCCTCTTCTGATGTTTTTCTTTCCTTTACGTAGATCAAAGTTACTGACATACATATTTTTTGTCTCTAAATAAGAACTTTAAGGCAGAAAACTAACAAATTCTGAACTTCAACTTGACACTTGCCCAGTTGGTCTTAATAGACATCTGAAGAATACTCCACGCAACAACTACAGATTATATTTTCTTCTCAACTGCAGATAGAACATATCTAAGATTGACCACATGCTTGGTCAGAAAGTCTCAACAAATTTCGAAAAATTAAAATTATTCCAAACATATTCTCAGGTCACAGTGAAGCACAAATAGAAATTAATACCAAGAGGAATTCTCAAAACCATGCAAATACATGGAAATTAAACAACTTGCTCCTAAATGATCTTTGGATAAGCCACAAAATTAAGGCAAAAATAAAATAATTATTCAAAACAAACAAAAATCATGACATAATGTAACAAAACCTCTATGATATTACAAAAGCAGTAATAAGAAGAAAGTTTACAGTACTAAATGCCTGCATCAAGAAGATAGAAATATTTAGTTAACAACTTAACATTACACCTAAAGAACTAGAGAAAGAAGAACTAAATTCTAAATGAAGAACTCAACTCTAGAAGAAGAAAAGAATTAAAATCAGAACAGAACTAAGTATAATTGAGATAAAGAAAATCATTTAAAGGATCAACAAAATGAAAAGTTTGTTTTTTGAAAGATTAAACAAAATTGATAGACTGCTAGATTAACAATGGAAAAAAAGAAGATCCAAATAAGCACAGATATAACAAAGGCAACATTACAACTGATCCCACAGAAATACAAAAGATCCTCAGAGATTACTATAAGCATCTGTATGCATACAATGAGAAAATCTAGAGGAAGCAGATTAATTCCTGGAAATACAAACCCCCCCAAGATTGAATCTGGAAGAAAAAGACACCTTGAAGAGACCAATAATGATTTACAAAATTGAGTAACTATAAAAAAAAAAAAAACCTACTAACCAGAAAAGCACTGAAGCAGATGGATTCATAGCCAAATTATGCCAGATGTACAAAGAAGATATGGTATCAATCCTATTGAAACAAAACAAATAAAACTAAAAAGAGGAATTTCTCCCTATTTAGTTACTCATTATTCAATTTAATTATTCAATTACTCATTCTTTGACTAGTATCATTCTCATTTCAAAACTTTCCAAAGACACAATAGGCTGGGCATAGTGGCTCACACCTATAATCACACAACACAAAACTAAAAAACGTCTTTTAACATTTTGCAAGGCATATCTACATGCAAATAAATTCCTTAAATATTTCTTTGAGAATGTTTTTATTTCTTCTTCACTTTTGAAAGGTAATTTTGAGGAATTCTGGATTGGTCATATTTTTATTTCAACACTTTAAGCATTTCACTCCACTCTCTTCTGCTTTCTTTGCTTCTGAAGAGAAGATGGATGTAATTATTATGTCTTTGCACCTCTATAAATATGGCATTTTCCCCCATCTCTGGCTTCTTTTAAAAACTTATTTTTTATTCTTGAGTTTTATAGTTTGAAAATAATACACATATATATATATATATATTTTTTGACACTTATCCAGATTGCTGTTCTCAAAGTTTCTTGGATCTGTGATTTGGTGTCTGACATTAATTTGGGGAAATTTTCAGGTGTTAATGTTTCATATACTTTTTCTCTTTCTCTCTTCTTCTAATATTCTCATTATGTTTATGATACATCTATAATTATTCCACAGGTTGTGGATATCTTTGGGGTTTTTTGCCCTTTCTTTTGTTTGCTAATTTTGGAGTTTTATGTTGAGATATCCTCAAACTCAGATCATTTCCTTAGCCATGTCCAGTTTTCTAATGATTTCATCACAGGCATTCTTTATTTCCATTGTAGTTTCTGATCTCTAGCATTTATTTTTGGTTGTCTTAAAACTATTTTTATCTACCTCCTTACCCATCTGTTCTTACATGCTTGGATCTTTTTATCCATCTGTTCTTGTATGTTGCCTTCTTTAGGGTATTCATCATAGCTGTTTTAATTACTAGTCTGATAATTTCTACATTCCTGCCATACCTAAGTCCGTTTTTGAAGTTTTCTGTCTCTTTCAATTTGTTTTCTTTTTTCTTTTTCTTCTTTTAAAATGTGTGTGGTGGGGGTAACAGACATGTTCTATAGTCCTGTTATTAAATCTAACTCTTAGCGAGCCTATACCTCTGGATTGTGAGTTTCATATGTGCTGCTCAGTTTCTCATTGCCCCCACCTCATGCCCCTTGTTGGGATAGGATGGCTACAGTAATCTGGAGTTGGGTGGTTTCATTCCTTATAGAAGGCTGGATGGATCTGGAATTTTATTTCCCTTTCCCTGGGTCAGTTAGGTTTTCATGAAACCTCAGCACCTCAGGCTCTGGTTAAGTAATTTATCCTGAGGGCATAAATTACTCTGGTTAAGTAATTTATCTTGAGGGTACTCTGTTCTGTTCTTGTTAAAAAGAACAGAATGCTCTGGCATATCTGAAAATGATTCCTTTTCTTTTCCCCCTAATGGAAACATAAAGATATTATTTTTGCCATATTTGCTGTAAGAACCTAGTAGAGCTCCTGGAGATAAAGCTGACAAATGTGTCCCCTCCCCATAATTTGTTGTCACTGAAGTTTTTAATTTCCAGAGTCCTCCACACAACTTTCAGCATTTGTCAATTAAGTTTAGACTTCTTTTCCTTGGCACTGTTTCCCATGGAGTTTGTATCCCTTCCCTTTCTGCTCCAGTATGTTTTCATTCTTTGTATTTGCCTGAGAATTGTTCCAATTTGGGGGACACTGGTTTTTCCTGAAACTTTACTTTTCTTACAAATATGGAAATAGTTAATTTTTCAGGTTTATTTTAAAATTTTAGCTTTATACTTGTTAGAATGAAATCATGACTTTTAAGCTTCTTATATACTTGACCAGAAACCAGAAGTTCCTAACTGTTTTTAGTGTAGGCACTTACTACCACAAATTTTCATGTGACCACTACTTTTCATTTATCCTAAAGTATTTACTAATTTCTGTTATGATTTCTTCCATGACCCACTGTATGTTTAGTATTCTGTTGATTAATATCCATGAATTTTTGAATTTTTACATTTTTCTTGTTATCAATTACCAATGTTATTCCATTGTAGTTGGTGAGTGAATATACTTAATAAAATTTAGTATTTTTAATGTATTAAGGCTGGTTTTATGGCCTAGTATATACTTTATGTGGGAGAATGTTCTATGTGTGCATCAAAAGAAAGTATATTTTGCTATTATTTAGTGAAGTGGTCTCTACCTGATCGCTAGGTATTTTTCCATATAGTTTTATTGAAATCTGCTCTCTCATTGATCTGCATAGTTGCTCTACTTTTTACTGAAAATGGAGTATTGAAGTCTCCGTTTTTATGGAGGGTTTCATTTGGAGGATTATGGGGGATTTCTATATATTTTACTGTGTATAGAAAATTATTGAATTTTCTGTTTTTTGCTTCAGTTTGGTCAGACATTGTTTCACGTATTTGGAAACATCTGTTGTTAGGTGCATGTCCATTTATAGTTTCTATAATTTACTAATGAACTGGTATTGTTATTATCATAAATATCCTCCTTCTAGCAAATTTTGTTTTAAAGTATTTCATCTGATAATAGTTTAAACTTTAATACTTTGCTTTCCTAAAGTTAATACTTTAGCTTTCTTATGGTTGCTCTTTGAATCATATATTGCTTTCTATATTTTATTTTTAATCTGTTTGTGTCTTTAAATGTAAAGTTTACTAAATCATGTGTATTAGTCTATTCTCACACTGGTATGAAGAAATACCTAGACTGGATAATTTATAAAGTAGAGATTTAATTGACTCACAATTCCACATAGCTGGAGAGGCCTCAGGAAACTTACAATTATGGCAGAAGGCAAAGGTAAAGCCGTCATTATCTTCGCAGTGCAGCAGGACGGAGCGAGTGCAAGCAGTGGAAATGCCAGATGCTTATAAAACCCTCAGATCTCATGAGAGTCACTCACCATCATAAGAACAGCATAGGGGAAATCGCCTTCATGATCCAGTTACCTCTGCTTTTTCCTGCCCTTGACACATGGGAATTACAGGGATTATGGAGATTAAAATTCAAGATGAGTTTTCAGGTGGCAACACAGCCAAACCATATCATAATTTATTTTTAATTTTTTAAATATTTATTATGATGATGATTATTATTTTTATTTATTTTTTTTTAGAGAGAAAGAGGAAGAGATTTTAGAAAAAGAGAGAAAAGGAGAAACAAATAGCAAAAGAATGAAAGAGAAAGAAAGAGGAAGAGATTTTAGAAAAAGAGAGAAAAGGAGAAAGAAAGAAACAGCAAAAGAAAGAAAAAAATGAAAGAGAAAGGAAGAGATTTTAGAAAAAGAGAGAAAAGGAGAAAGAAAGAAACAGCAAAAGAAAGAAAAAAAAGAATGAAAGATGGAAAGAAAGAGGAAGAGAAAGAGGGAGAGAGAATGGGATTCTTGTTTTATTGCCCAGGCTAGAATACAGTCTAAAAATGCGTATTAAAAACCTCTTTT